>QEOT01009173.1:8076-23646 GCA_003123785.1 Pterocarya stenoptera
GGCATACGTTCAGTGCACAATTGCTCATCAATTACTCTTTTTTTCCTGTTTTTCTCATAAAACCCAGTTCTCTTACGTTTTTGCAATTTTGCCGATTAGGTGAGTTAAGGTTTTTTTTTTTTTTTAGGTTGGATATTAAATTTAGATGAAATTAGTTGAGAAAAAATTAAAAGTTACATAAAATATTGTTAGAACATTATTTATTATTATTGTTATTATTATTTTAAAATTTAAAAAATTGAAATTTTATTATATTTTATATGAAAATTTAAAAACTTACTAATAATAACTTACTAAATAACTTACTAATGATTAAAAAATGTTTTTAGCTCTTACTATATTCCTTATAATAACTTACTAAATTTTTAAGGGAATTAAACTTTATTCCTGACTTTAGCTCCTCAATTGTATCATCATCATCCACTTGGATATTCTGAAATTTCTCGACACTACCATCATCAGGTTCCTGAGGAATTGGTATATCATATAAAAATTCTTTAATTCTAGGAGATTCACATGCCACTTCAGTTTCCCCACCATCAAGTCTATTATTTTTTGAACCAACTATTCTCTTTGTAGCGGAGCTTGTATTGCTGATTAGAATTGGAGGTTCCATGATTTGTTGAAATGGGTAAACATCATTCTACAATAAACACAAATAGTCTGCAATTAAATTCTTGCAAAGAAGCCAACTTAATTTTTTTTTTTTTTTTTTTTATACGTGCAAAGAAGCTAATTTTTTAAGAATAAATCATAATTAGTTATCATGATTTTTCGTTGTAGTTTTAGACTGTCTCTACTATTCATTTATAGTAAAAAATTTAAAACATAACAAAATTGATCACAGGGCATACGTGCAGCGCACGTTGCCATTTACTAGTATTTATTTATACAAGAAATTTTTTGTATCAATTAATTAAATATTTGAATGTAAAGCTTACAAATTTTGGTCCTTGGAGGTTTTTTCAAATTCTATGCGTAGATTAATTGATCAGATTCTAATAGAGATACCTAAAACATGAGAATTCTATCGGTATATGAAAAAATCATTAGGTATTTATGTAGTAAGGATGATGCAGTACTCTCATTGTATTATAAAATATTGTGTGATCAAAAGTTAAAACTAAAGTTAAATATTAAAATAGTTCATATGGTTTATCTTCTAGATATATTAGTCTCACCATTCTAATCTTGAACTTTGTTTTAGGTATAATTATTTTATAAAAACATTCTCAACTTAAAATAGTGTCCAAATAATGGTTTATAAAATGGATAATGTCTTTATCATTTTTCCTTAAAAATTACTCCTACACATGAAACTCTCATATAAATTTTTCTACAAATGACATAGTTTCATCTGATCAGTTAGATCTATTTTATAATAAAAATAATTTTACAATACGATGAATCACATCAAATCACGTCAATTTGTAAGATTGTTTTTATGTAAACATTTTGTGATTAGAGTATTTGCTGTCTCCAAATGAGAATTATTCAATTCAAACAGACAAACAATTAAGAACGATCCCAATTTATCATTAGTTCAGCCAGTTAGCTGGGTTATGCATAAATAATAAGATTATGAAAAATATTCAATTCCTTCTCTCTTGAATTAATGGTCCTTGTTTATTCATTAAGGCAAACGTATAGGAAGGGACACGGCTACCGCCATTCACGTTGAGTATCCCGTGAATAAAGCCGAGCGGCGCGTTCCTTGTTGATACCTTTTCAATTCTGAGAAGCTAAAAGCCTAAAATGCGCAGTTTGCAGTTTTTTTTTTAAAAGAAAAATAATATTCGTAGTTTAAAATATTAAGTCTCACGCAATTTAAATAATATTTTTTGTATGAATAAAAAATTATTTTTTTAATGATAAAGCTCATTTTTTTTTAAATATATCTAGCATTATTTAACTTCTAATTCATGTTTGGTAATCTTAGGTAGAAAACCATTTAAAGCCTCTAATTGTATTGATCCAAACGAAAACCCCAACAAAAGACCAATTCAAACCTACTTTCTTTTTCATTTTTTTAAACTCAGAAACTCCATTTCATTCATTTGTGATAAAATTAATACATACATTCCATTTCTCTCATTACAAGAGCATTAATTTCATTTGGTCATTCTTCCATCCATATTTGCTCACTATCCATATGTAAAACCTTCTTTGCTGCACCATTACCTTCACGATAGATGAATTGAGCTTGCCAATCTGCTCTCAAGGAGAGATTGTGCTTTATGTCTGCCATTAACTGCCCTGCCCATTTCTTCATTTATTATATAACTCTTATTTTTTGGGCATGATTTTCTTTCTTCCGCTTGCAAGGAATAACAGCAGAAAGATCATGCAACATCCTCAACGTGCTCGACAATTAAGGCTATGATGGAAAAGTGTTTCATCTCATCTTGTTTTATTATTATAATTTTTCTAAATTTTTACACAAATATAATAAATAATTTAATTTTTTAAAATTTTAAAATAATTATATTATTAAAAATAATATTTTATTCAATTTTCATCTCAACTCATCTTATCTCAACTCATTATCCAAACGGTACTCGAGTTCATTTTCTTTTCTTCTTTTGTTCATGTGATAGTTATCGCTGAGTGTTGTCCAAATGAGATATTGTTTGTGATAGAGTTTTGGAAAAAGTATGTTTGAATTCTCATTGATTGAAGAACAAATGAAGGTGGAATATATAGAAAATACAAATGAATCTTTCCTGGACATTTTTACAAATAGAAAACGTGCACTGCACTACACACTACATTACAACAGAATTTGTGATTCTCTCTGCCAGAACCGTTACAAGAGTGGTCCGGAGGACACACACCAACCTAGCTACGTGATTCCTGAATGGATCATTGGCTGATGTGGTAGACCCTTGTGATGTGGATGGCTCAATACACCCCTTCGAGCCTAACAGAGTGTCAACAACAATGAGACTCGTTCGAAGAAGATGAAACAGAGATGATGCAAGTGGCTGTGTAAGAATATCAGCTAGCTAGTCGTTGGATGGAAGGAAGACAACTTAAAGAGTTTTGGCAGCAACACGATCACGAACAAAATGGAAATCAATTTCCATATATTTTGTACAAGAGTGCAAAATTGGATTAACAGACAGATATGTCACGCCGAGATTATCACACCACAGAATGGGTGTTTTAGGAAGGAAAATTTGCAGTTCTTTTAAAAGATTTTGTATCCAAATTAAATCTGCAATTGTATTGGCAAGAGCTTTATATTCGGCCTTCATACTTGAGCGAGCAACAGTTCATTGCTTGTAAGAACACCATGAGATCAGATTATTACCCAGAAAAATACAGAAGCCACCCATAAAGAGATGATCGTCTGGGCAACCAGCCCAGTCGACATCAGAAAAGGCTTGAAGTTGAAGGGAGGATGCCTTATGAAGAAAGAGGCCAAAGTTTAATGTATGTTTGAGGTATCTGAGAAAGCGTTTAACAACCTGTTAGTGTGAATGTTTCGAATTATGTAGAAACTAACAAATTTTGTTAACTGTGAATGCAATGTTTGGTCGGGTGAGAGATAGATATTGGAGACTCCCAACGATGCTACGATAAAGAGTAGGGTTCGAAAAGGCAAGGGTATCCGAAATGGAGAGACGACTGGAAGCTACCATAGGAGAATTAACTCCATTGGCAGAGAGCATGTTTGCTTAAGAAAGCAGATCACATATGTATTTTCTTTGAGTCGATAAAATGTCAGTGTTCAGATAACCAATTTCAATGCCAAGGAAATATGACAACTTTCCTAAATCTTTAATGGGAAAGACAGATGATAAAAAATAAATGAGATGGTAAATTTGAGATGGATTAGAGCATGTTACAACTATGTCATCAACATAGACCAACACATAAATAAGGATTGACTGACAATTGTAAATGAACAAAGATGGATATGCTTTTGAAGGAAGGAAACCATACTCGCATCAGCGAGAGCTAAGTTGTGCGAACCATGTTTAAGGCCATAAATGGCCTTGTGCAGACAACACACAAAATCAAGGTGTTCGGGATGAACAAATCCAATGGGCTAAGACATGTAAACAGTTTCAGTAAGCTCACCATGGAGAAACACATTTTGGATATTGAGTTGTTGGATAGGCCATCCATGAGACACAGTAAGAGACAGGATCAGACGAATCATGGTTGGTTTCACAACCAGGCTGAAAGTCTCAGAGTAGTCAACACCTTCTTGTTGGTAGAATCCTTTAGCAACCAGCCTAGCTTTGCGCCGTCCAATTGAACCGTCAACATGGTACTTCGTCTGGAACACCCACTTGCAACCAACAACATTAGATGAAGGGGGAGGGGGAACAAGTGACCAGGTTTTGCTCTGAATGAGAGCCTGAAATTCATGTTGCATGGCATCATGCCACTCAAAGAAATGAGAGGCGATGGAGTATGATGATGGTTCTTCAGGAACTGGGACAGTGAGAGTAAGGCAGTGATGAGAAAGGGGTAATGAATCTGACCATGTGTAAAAGATTTTGGACAATAATTGTTGGTTTTTGAGCAGGTAATGGTCAGTGATCTAGGAGGTGGAGGGGTGGAGGAGACGGGATGAGAGAAATTGCAGAGATAGGGTTACAGCGATTTGGATTAGAGGAAGGCGAAGGATTGATTGAAGAGGTAGGAGTTGAGGATGGGTTGAGTGTGGGTGGGCTGGAAATAGGGGTTGATGAAATGGAATTGTTAGATGTCGTTGGGCCAAAATGAGATAAAGTCAAAATGGGTAAGGCTGTGTGTGTTGGTGGAGAAGAATGAAGGCTCGAATCAGAGGAGGAGTTGTAGGAATATAAATGAATTTCCATTAAACAAAACGTCACAAGATATGTATAAGTGATTGGAAGGAACGTGGAAACACTTGTATCATTTGTGGATTAGGCTGTATCCTAGAAAGAGACATGGGAGTGAACAAAAATGAATTTTGTGGTTATTGTAAGGCCTTAAATTGGGTCAACATTCAGAACCAAAGACTTTGATAAATGAATAATCCGAATCTTTTTTAAAGAGAAGGAAATGTGGTGATTTGTTGTTGAGAAATGGTGATTTCTTGTGGAGAGATGGTGAGGGAATAAAATTTATAAGATAAGCCGCAGTGTGAAAAGCATTTAACCAAAATTTGAAAGGAAGAGATGTCGTTGCTAAAAGAGCAATGTCTGTTTCTACAATATGACGATACTTTCTTTCCACCACACCATTTTGTTGGTGAGTGTGGGGGCAAGATAGTCTGTGTGATGCCTTGATTTTTAAGAATATTGGTTAGGAGTCAAAATTCACCTACCCAATCACTTTGAACAATTTTAATTTTAGCATTAAATAATCGTTCAACATTTTTTTGAAAAAGAATAAATGTAGATATTGCATCACCCTTGGAAGCCAACAAGTAAAACCAAGCGTATAGTCTGTAGTCATCAACTAAAGAGATGTAGTAGCAAAAAATATTGTGTGAAATATAAGGGGATGGACCCCAAACATCAACAAAGATTAAATGTAAAGGTCCTGAGGACCGATTCTCATTAAGTTGAAAGGATAATTGCCTACATTTGGCAAGTTGACAATTTGAACAAAAAAAAAAATGTTGAGTGGGGATAAATGGGAGATACTTGGTGCGCAAGATGTGAGACACAAGTCGTAGTGACGGGAGACCAAATCTGTGATGCCACTGGCAATGGTAGGCCTCTCACCAACAAGAGCAGTAGGGGATGATTTGGAAATGACTAGAGGAGGAAATAAATGGAGCCCATTAAGCGTTGTTCCTTGAAGTAGTAATGTCCCAGCTTTCTTGTCATTTACAGAAAAATAAGAATCATGAAACTCAAAGAAAACACAATTAACACGACAGAATTGATTAACGGAGACTAAGTTCTTGGTAACATGAGGAACATGCAGTAAATTGTGAAGAACAAATTTAGAAGAGGAGGAGGAAATATGAGAATCACCAATATGATAAATGGGGAGATAGTGTCGTTGCCAACAGTGATATGCTTAGGGCTTGTTTATGGTTCAGAGGAAATATTTAAATTGTTGAGATCAGATATGATATGATTTGTTGATGCTAAGTTAGGGTACAACTGTGAGTTGGAAGAAGATTGCGAAGTTGTGTAGTGAGTCGAAAGGGATCGAGGAGGGTCATATTGGTAAGCTTGGTCAAATTAGTGGTAACACTGGAGAGTAACATGAATGATTTTATTGCAAACTTGACATGTGGGTTTGTTTGAGGATTGAGAGGAAGGTGGAAGGGAAGAGAGAGTTCGACCACCACGAGTTCTAAGACCACCACAACCTCCATTTCGACGACCACGAAAACTACTACGTCCACCACGAGAGAATGAAGAAGTGATGATGTTGGTTGTTGGAGTTGTTGGAAGAAGACCATGCTGGATCTAATTTAGAGAAATGCAACTTTCAAAATGTTAAGAGTAAGTTGAAAAGTTCAGCTGAGGAGATTGGGGTGGCTCATGTGGTGACTGAGGTAACAAACGATTCAAATTCAGAGTTGAGGCCATTGAGGAGATAAGAGACAACCTTAGAATCATGAAGAGGTTCACAAGCGGCTGTCATTATATCGGATAGAAGCTGAACCTTTCAATAATAATCAGTGACAGAGAGGGAGCCTTCTTTGAGGTTAGTAAGTTGATGTCGAATCTGGAAAATGTTTGCTTGAGACTGAGATGTAAACATTGTTTCCAACATTACCCATAGCTTACGAGAAGTTCAGGATGAGATTACTTGGGCAAGGATAGGTTCGGTAAGGGAGGAGTGGAGGGCACTGAGGAGGAGTTGATATGTTCAATGCCATTGAAGGTAGGCTGGACTATTTTAGGAATGGAAGACATTGTTGGTGAAAAGGAAGCAAATGGAGGAATATGGGAGGAGAGGGAGGAGCCGAACCATCGATGAAGTTGAAGAGCTCTTGGCCATGGAGGTAAGGGATGATTTGGGCTCGCCAAAGAAGATAATTATCAGAATTGAGCTTAACGGAGACAATACGAGAGAAATTGTTGGGAAGTTTGAAGCTGTGTGGGAGGGAAGCATCTTTCTCAAAAGGAGAAGAACCACACCAGACAAGGCTGGAAAAGAGAAAATAAAAAAGACGCGAGTCACTTTCTAACTCTTGATACCATGATAGAGGTTTGAGAAAAGTATTTCTGAATTCTCATTGATTGAATAACAAATGAATACAAGGTGATATATATAGAAAATACAAAGGAATCTTTCCTGGACATTTTTACAAACAGAAAATGTGCACTGCACTACACACTATATTACAGCAGAATTTGTGATTTTCTCTGCCAAAACTGTTACAAGCGTGGTCAAGAGGACACGCACCAACCTAGCTACGTGATTCCTGAAGATTCTAGATCATTCGCTAATGTGGTAGAGCCTTGTGATGCGAAGGCCAGCGTGGATGGCTCAATAACTTGAAATAATGAGATGGGAATGAAGAACCAATGTTCAATCCTACCTTTTCCAAGAAAAAAGTTTCACCATTTGTAATTTCTTCTCCTTTGACAAACTTGGACGATTCTCGAATATCGACCATTTAAAAACAAATAAATTATATTTATAATCTTAGGATATATAAGTATTGCATATTTCTTTAAAAAAATGATAAATTTATAATCTACTGAAAATAAAATATTTTTTTAATAATAAAGCCCACCTTTTTTTTAAAAAAAAGGTACGAAGGGTTTGTACTGTGCACACACACCTAAGACTTGAAAAAAAAAAAAAATTATATGGAGCTCAAATTTTCTTAATAGAATAAAGTTTGAATTATAATTATCAATATTTTTTTTAATCCCATGAACCTGGCTTTCGAGCACACAAATCTCTAGCAAATTAATGGACACAATCTGTAGCTCATTGGCTGGCCAATCGACACGACTTAATGTTGCTACCTTGTCAAGCTGATGCCCTTAGTAAAAGTGGGTACATAAATTTAAAAAGTAAAATGCTAGTTGAACCAATAAAATTGATCGATTGGTTTTTTTATTTTATTTTTATTTTTAAATTTTATTTAATAATTAAAGAAGTGAATATTAATAAATTGATTTTTTCAAAAATATTTAAAATAGTATGAAAATGATTAAATAAATAAAAAATACATTTACAGTGTATCGGCTCACTTTATCGGTTAACCATCGGTACTAATAGCATTGTCCATCTAAAGAACAAGGCCTGTCGTGGCAGATATGGACCGTAATTCACTGTTTAGTTTACCCCAAACTCCGGGCCTGGATGACTGGGCCCTGCAAATTTGGACTACTTGCCTTCTTTTCTGCTGGATTTTCGAAGCATATCTAAGCGAGAAAGAAACATAAAACCCAAAGCTCCGTGGGTGCATGTTGGACCACTGCGATGCATTGCTCCCTCTTTACTACCATGGACTTCGACCTCCCACCTAATAATTGAAGGCAATTTTCTTCATTAATTACTATTTCTTCTGTGATTTTCAAATGCTAGGAGGTTTGAACCAAGTTCTTTACAAGAGTAATGTTAGATATAATTTTAAAATCTATAGATTCCATATACTTCTTTTGAAAAAGATGAGATCTATCATTAAAATATTATTTTTTAATGTAAGTCTCATATTTACTTACTTTTTTAAAATAGAGTGTACGAGACTTGTATATCTTAAGACTACAAATATCATTTCTCTATTTACAATTCCAACCAAACGCGTTTCAAATTCCTTCTTTATCAAGCGATTTTGCTTGCCTCTGTGAAATTTAGAGACCCGGATCTCTTAATATTCAACAGCATGAAAATTGCATAAAATTTAAACAGTATGCAGTCTAATAAAGCTTATTTACTATTAAATTGTCACCATTTTCTAAAAAAATCATCATAAGTAGTGTTATTTCTTCTCCAAAATAGACAATATTTCAAAAATATCGCTCTAGGCTCTACTCTTTTTTTCAGCTTATAATCATGTTATTTCAAGCCGAACATATTACAAAGATGGTAAGTTAAAGTCAATTGTTAGGTCCTATAGGATGACGACTAATTGGCGAAGAAGTAATCACATATTAAATTATTATAAGCTTTTTTTCCCTCATTGGTTTTGAAAACAGGCTTTGACAAAGTGACAATGCCCAGCCATTAGGATCCTCCTCGACCGTACGTACACATGATGTACATAGTTAGGCAGAGTGGAACTTGCTTCCAAATTGTCTAGTTCTTGACTTCTTGTCAAGAACACAAGAACCAAAAAAAAAAAAAAAGAAAAGTGAAAACTAAAATGTTCCTCTTTGACGGCTGAGATATAGTGTTCCAAACATCTTTAAAAAAAATATATGTATGGAAAAAAGGGCGTAAAAATGTTTAGACTGGGTTTTAGAAGTCTTTGTTTAGCGCTTAAAATATTTAAATGCATGACAGCAATTTAATCCTTATCTTCATTATATGGGACAAAAATGATTAAAACGTTGCAAATCAAGAGATGGGATAGCATGTTGCACGACATTTAACATGACCAAGTGACACAGAAAATGACAAAAAGTGGGTGGCAGAGAGACACCCTTTATTTCCGTACAAGTTAAAATTTTTAACAAAATATATAAAATACATATCTTTCACCTGAAATAATTTAATTTGTAAAATTTAAATTTAAAAAAAAAATATTTTTTAAATTAAATTATAAAACGTGAATAACGTGTGATATAAAAATATTGAAATAAAATTATTAATGGATCAAATAATGAAAATAGGAATAAAAAATGAAACTTTCTCTGATTTAAGGGACCAAAACATATGACCGTATATTCATAAGAAATTAAGAATTCTGAATATGCACGACTTGTTGCGTCGATGCCGCCCCGTGTTAAGGGCAGTTTGTCGTCGGAATACGACATTTCGTGAAATCTTTGTGCCAAATCAGCAAGAAATTAACACAAATGGACAGCTGGTCGCGTGATCACCACTTTGTTGCCTTCCGGCTTCCACGTATGTAGTCCTATGAATCGGGTTCCGACAAAAGTTTTTATCGCCATGTTTATTCAATCCCTATTTTCATTTTTTTATGATCGTTAGGAAGCGAGATTTTTAATAAAATACATGAGACTCCCAAGGGAAAATGAAAATTTTGTAATTTCTTTCCTTTTTTTTTAAATTTTTTTTTTTTTTGGGGTACAAAAGATGCCTAGCAGCCCTTAATAATTGTGGACCGTATTATCCCCCTTTTACCTCATCGATCCATAAGTGCTTCCCTCTACAGTTGGGAATTTATGGTCCCGTAGCATTAAATTATGAACTGTTATTGAACTGACTAGTGCTAAAAATAGTCATTCCACGGTTTCCACCTATTTGCTACCTACTTGACTAATGCTAAGTTCTTTGTTTGGATGCTATATATAAATAGTAAATAATAGTAACAAAATCTTAAATTATTTATAAATACAGGTGAATAAAAATGAAGTAGTCTTTAAATTTGTAAGTCTCGCACCCTTTTTTTAAAAGATAATAAAATTTGTTATTAACATATTAATTTTTTAACTTAGATCTCCTATTTATCAAATTTTTTTTTAAAAAAATGCAAAATTTATACATTCTATTACTATAAATATAATTTCTCTAACTAATTAATTTGCATTAAGCTGGATTTAGCTGGTTAGGTTGAGAGGGTGAGGAGAACTCAAATGGTTCATTGGATTTTCTTTCCTTTATTTTATTTTTTATTTATTTTTACTGTTGATGGGAGAGAAAAGATAAAAGAGAAAACAAAGAAACCGACACAATATGTTATTACATTTCATGGTGCTATTTTTGTTAGGACAATGCTAGTCGGCTATCCAGCATTTATTTTACTATTAGGTGTACTTCTAGTATAATTTTAAAAAAATATTTTTAAACATCTTTAAATATTTAAAAATATATATAAAATTTTATTGATAATTAATTTCTTAATTATTAAATAAAAAATTAAAATAAAATAGGTTAAAATGAGATAACAAAATCATAACACAAGTTAGCATTTTCCTTTTTGTCATTTCTCTAGACAAATTGCTGACCAAGATATAGAGAGATCTTAAAGAATTAGAGGAATATTTCGAAGTTTGAATCATAATATAAATATAAAAATACAATAAACATTGTCGGTCGTCTCCTACGACTAAAGAGTAAAGAGTATTAGAGACATTGAACTTTTAGTTGTTGAATGAATTAATTAAGCCTGGTTTAGACTTTAGACTTTAAGGCCCGAGATTGATTTATTTTATAAGTTTCTTTACGTCAACACATTATTTCCTGCTGTACTATTCATCATAATTATGAAAATAAAATAAGATGCTATTTATTAACCAACGTGACATACTTTAAATATATTGCTTTGTGTAATTTGTTGAGAAAAATTAAGGAGGAAAAACAATCTTTTCATGTTATTGATGGATCTTAAAAAATCTAATAAAAATAAATTTATAAATTAACATAATTTAATACTATATATTAAGGCCCCGTTTGGATAATGAGATGATATAAGATAGTTTTAGATGTAAGTTAAAAGTTTAATAAAATATTGTTAGAATATTATTTTTTAATATTATTATTGTTTTGAGATTTGAAAAAGTTGAATTATTTATTATATTTTATGTGAGAATTTGAAAAAATTGTAATGATGAGATGAGATAAAACCGTTTACATATCCAAACGAGGCCTTAATCTATTTTTATAAAATCTTTCTCAGTCAAAAAAATCCAAGTAAGTTGAGTGCTATCATATGTAATTAGAGCATTGTCATTGGCTTCATCAAAGCCATCTCTAAAACTTGATAAAAAATACGTATTTTTCATAAGTCCAAAATCTCTCAAGCCATAACTCCACTTTGAATTAGCCATTGTATTCATCAAAATAATTATATAATTATATTTTTCTAATAATAATATTTTTAATTTATTTTATTCATATTTTATAATTATACTAACCATATATTAATTAATAAATTAATTTGATATTTTACAATTACGCTAATTATATTTTATAATTACACTAACCATATATTAATTAATAATTTTTAATTATCTTGAAGCTCATCTCCCACCGAACAATCATGTAGTCAACAATTATGCTGTCAAACAATATCAGTAAGTTGCAAATTGTAGTTTCTTCTTATTGAAAACAACTCGTCAAGATTTTAATGATTAGATAAAAAAGTTCATAGTCCAAGAGTTGTTCTTTCACATTTTAGAATAAAAAAATTTTTAACCTATGAACAATATCACTTCAAATTTAAAAAGTAAATTGAATTCAGTGTAACTCAAATCTTGATTGAACTGAGGAGTTCCACTCTAATGCAAACCCTTTCAACGATACAATGCAAGATTTGCATTAACCTGAACTTTCGATGAAGCGAATGCCAGTGCTAAGACTTGTTGGTGCAAATAGTCAAAAGCGGTGGAGTTCGTGTCTTCCTCAGCCACGGCCATACACTCTCTGTCATTCCCGCGTCTTCTTTTTGTTTGGAACCCACTCACTTCACTTCTTTTAAAGGGGGGTGGGCCCTACTTTCTTTTATTATTTACAAGTTGTGATTTGATCCAAACATCTCTCTTATCAAAAAGAAATTCGTTAGTCTTGTGGGTTCCATCCGACTAGCTTGTTCTTCTTGAATGACATTTACTAAAATGGACCTTCATTTTAGGTGTCCTATAAAGCAAGCGTTATGGTCTAGGGCACCAAACACCACAAGAAACGTAACTCATTTTCTTATTCCGCCCTAGAATTGTAAGCCCGAGAGACATTCACACACAAAAACGTAACCCAATTAAAATTTATATGCTTATATATGCATGTAAATTGTAATGTATATGCTTTTACATAAAGGGACAAGTTTGTCTTTGTGACTTACAAACGCGTTGACACGCGTGGCCTGGCCCGAGTGGGCATCTATCTATATTTTTGGCAAGCATTTTAAAAATTTTAAGAAAAGTCGAGGGTAGTTGGGTCACTTTCAGAAACGGCAGAGAGAGAGAGAGAGAGGTTCCATGCCGTGGGCAGATAAGGCAATCTACTTTTTTTTTTTTTTTTTTTTTTTTTTTTTTTTATTCTCTCTNCGTCGACGAAAAGTTTTTGAAATCATCTAGAAGTTAGTCGAGTTGTGTAAGTTTTATTTGGATAATTTAAATTTTAGGTTGAGCGTGTTTAATTTTTTAAATTAAAATGTATAAAATAAGTTTATATGTGTTTAATAAAAAGTTAACAAAGAAATAAGTTTAATTAATGATTAGTTTGAGATGAATACAACCACACACAATCTAAGAGTAATCTTAGAATCCGTTATTATTAAGAAAAAAAAAAAAGAGAAATGTGTAGATTTGGCTCATTTAGATATACAAATCATCTTATTTTATCATTACAATTTTATTAAATTTCTTCATGAAATAAATAAATACAACATTTTCAAATCTTAAAATAAAAATAATATTAAAAAATAATATTTTATTCAAATCATCTAAAACCATCTTATTTCATTATCCAAATGAATTTTTAAATTTTCAAGAGAAAATAAATCTCATTTTCTTGGAAAATTACATTTATTTTATCCTAGATTTTATATATACTTGCGTATTGATTTTAATTTGTTTTCTCTTGCCTCGTGACAATTGATAATTACAAAATATTTACTCCACCCAAAAAGGGTACCGACTTATTTTAATAACCTCCAAATCCTAATTGGCCGGCCTTACTCGTAATAAGGTGCCACCAAATTTGTTTGGCATTTTTAAAAAAGAACTTCATAAAAAAGAATTAAGTGACCGGTTGAGCAGATCATCCTGTAAACAGTCCCCTAATCCTTGTTCCACCACCCCCCGTTCGGGGCGCCGTACACAAATATACATAACCAGGAATAGGATCGCACTCCCACCAAATACACTCACAACCTCCCTGAGTCCGTACAACTTCACAGCCACTCTGAAGTGCCATTTTTTGAAGCTTCGAGAGTCTGTTGGTGCTCATTGAGACCGACGTTCAATTTGGAGCTTTGCCCCCTCTTTATAATTTTCATAAAAACACTAAAACGCAAGACGGCGACCGAAATCCACTGATTTGGCTCGAGAATGATTTCATCCTCATAGTCTTCTGTGTACCAGAACTGACATTTGCAGATTTTTTAGTTCCTCTCTCTCTCTCTCTCTGTGTCTGTCTATTTAAAGGTCCTCTGAGGTCCTTTGCTGGAAAACACTGTGCGCTTCTTTGATTTCCATCTTGGGATCGGCAAAAGGTACCAACCCCGCAGCTCCTGGATCTGAGGGTCTAAGCTTATTCCGAGACTTCGTCATTGTAAGTTCATATAAATACAGGAAATAAAGCACTGTGTTAGTGGGTATGTTGCTTATCGAGAAAGTGCAGGGAAAATTTCAGAGAAAATGAGTCGCAGCATTTCCCGACTTTTTAGTGATGTACTAATATACTCTATTTAATTGACCAGCAGTTTTTTCACGGCTCTGATAATTTTATTCGGAAGAATTAAATTTCACGTTTTCTTGTAGTCTACTCACTCTTTCTCTCTAATTTCTCGGTAACCAAACAGGAAGGAAGTTGCATCTTTGACGATTTCTTGATCACCCACATCTCTGCTCGGTTGGCGGGTTTTCGTTTTATCCAAAAGAGAATGGGTAAAATGACGAGTAGAGACTGGACTCAGATCTATGCGATCTATGGCTTGGACCAGTGGCAAACTCTACTCTTCCTCTTGCTGCACGCCCTCCTTTTCACAGTTCTCTCCGTTCTCTACCTCGTCTACTTCGACCCCATCGGAGCCTTCTTCGAGTCCCTCCTCGCCCGCACCGCCGCAGTTCCAGGGGGCGTCGCCAGATTTGCCGCAGGTTTCACCGGATCGGTCACAGCTCTCTCTGCCGTCTGCTTGTTCTTCGCCGCGGCCAACTTCTTCTACTCCGCAGTTCCGCTCCACTACGACATGGCTCTCCGCATGGTAAGCGCGGTTAACGACTGGTCCACGGTGAAGCACGCCCTTGACCTGGGCTGCGGGCGAGGGATCCTGCTCAACGCCGTGGCGACGCAGCTGAAGAAGGAAGGGAGTTCCGGTCGGGTAGTCGGGTTGGACCGGTCGAAGGGGAAGACCCTACGGACGTTGCGAACAGCGAAGCTCGAGGGGGTGGGGGAGTATGTGACTTGCAGGGAGGGAGATGTGAGGAGGCTGCCGTTCGGAGACAATAGCTTCGACGTGGTGGTGTCGGGAGTGTTTGTGCACACGGTTGGAAAGGAGCACGGTAACCGGACGGTGGAGGCGGCGGCGGAGAGGATGAGGGTGGTGGGAGAGATGGTGAGGGTGCTGAAGCCCGGTGGGATCGGGGTGGTGTGGGACCTAATGCATGTCCCGGACTACGCGAGGAGGCTTCAGGAGCTAAAGATGGAGGAGATCAGGGTGTCGGAGCCGGTGACGGCTTTCATGGTCAGCAGCCACATCGTGTCGTTTCGCAAGCCCAGTCAACACGTCGTGGGCCTTGGCGAGGTCAGGCTCGAGTGGAGATGCTGAGCAACGTGGCAATAATGCCATTCTAATTCTGATGACTAATATATTAAAAA
>QEOT01009173.1:24278-40830 GCA_003123785.1 Pterocarya stenoptera
AAAAAAAAAAAAAAAAAAAAAAACTGAATCGGTGGCCGATAAGCATTTTCATTAACAAAAAATCTTTACAATTCCTTACTATTTACACAACCTCCACATACCATATTTTTTTTTATCAAATATTTATTATATGAATAATGAATAGAGAATTTAAAATAATTTAAAAAGAATAAATTAAAAAAAATGTTTAAAAATTTAAAAATTTTAAAAAATATAAAATATAAAGTATAGTGAAGATTGGATAGCAAAACTCTTTTCCTTAATTAATTATTTTCTTCGTTGTCGTGACTTCTGTTTCGGTCCTGAAACTTATTAATTACACCATGTGGCCCAAGCATCTTTTACATGCACCATCTGTAAACAACCATGTTCAGGCACTCTATTAATTTAGCTGGGCTGGATCGTAGATCCAACATTTCTTTTTTCCAATTTTTAACCCATTAGTGTATGAGTCAACAAAAGTTTTATTTTTTTATTTTATTTTTGTTTTCAAAAGTTTTAAGATGAGATGTAGGAGCTTGAGATATATGATTACAATTAGGAAAAAAATAAAATAAAATGATAGTAATAATAATCTTTAAAAGGATAGGGTAAGTAGTGAGTTAAGTCCATTTTAATGAAAATACCTAAAGCTCCTCTACATTGGGCTTGGTTTATGAATTCTTGGCTGGCCATGAGGGGCATATTGGGCCACTGTAGACCTCTCTCATGAATGGCTTTCCCCGGTAAAATTAATAATATCATGACCATGTCCAACTCTCCTTCCCCCCAAAGAAATATTTATTCATTTGTACTATTATTATTGTTTGTGGCTCTATAAAAGTGAACCAATTATGACCGTTTTCTAGTCATTCAAGATTTATTTATGTTTATATATCTCTTAAATAATAAATATTAAAAAGATTATACTTTAATTAAACAGCACGAAGTGCAACGTCGGTCCCATGGTCTAGTGGTCAGGACATTGGACTCTGAATCCAGTAACCCGAGTTCAAATCTCGGTGGGACCTAATTCTTCTTGCAGTTTTATCTGTTTTAATTCAAACTTCTCAGAAAAATCACCTGTCTCTGTAAATCTAGTGTTAAATAGAGAGAGCTTGAGATGCAACAGGCAACTCACCAATGCCTTAATTTCGCCAGCAATAATATAACATATTTCCCTTTGGATCTTAAAACATTGTGGGCCTGTTTGGATTGAGAGATGTTTTACCTCATTTCATCATTACAACTTTTTAAAATTTTTATATAAAATATAATAAAAAATTTAACATTTTTAAATCTAAAAACAATAATAATATTAAAAAATGATATTCTAATAATATTTTATTCAACTTATTTAAGACTATTTCATTTCATCTCACTATCCAAACCAGTCCTAAAAGACTTCAATTATTTATATGCTAAAACTAATTATTATTATTCTTTTGTGAAAAGAAGAAAGATAGAAATCTACAGCACTATCAAAAGAATGAGAGGACTGTCACATCTATAAATGAATTATATAAAAATAATCCTATAAATTGATGCGGTTTCATCTGATCAGTTATATCTATTTTATAATAAAATTAACTTTATAATCTAACAAATCATATAAAGCTATGTCAATTTATAAGATTATTTTTATGTAATCACTTTGTGACTAAAATATTTCTAAAGCATAATAGTGCGAAACTGATGTACATAAAGAATAGTATTTCTTGATAAAAAATAATACTCACGCAACACATTTAATAATATATTTTATAATTATATTTTAAGACAAATATTTTTATAAAATGATATTAATTTTATAAATTATTTTTAAAAAATAATTCCCATTTAAAATATAACTGTACAAAGTATAGTAAAAAATGTGGTCTATAAATCATCTTCCTTCCGTGATACGTTATCAATTTCTAGGGGCAAGACTGTAAGCAAGTGGTGGGAGGTAGTCTGGTAGACAATTTGGAGGAGGCTATACTAGTCATTTTTAATTTCCGCGACCATTCAAAACCATTAGAAAATGTTTCAGATAGACTTTCTGGATGAGGCGCGCCAAAACCTCGCTGCAACTTCCAATCTCCATTCATGGCGTTCCCTTTATCTTCAGCCATTATCTATCACAAGCTCTCTCTCCATGTCTTTATCCCTCCCTCCGTTCCAAAGCGAGTGTCTCTCTCTACCCACTTCACAGTTTGTTCCAATCGAATGCTTAGCAAAGACCCAGCAAGAAAAGGCCGCTCCAGAATTCCTTGCTTTTCAAAGAGAAAAATTTCTGAGGTTGGTTTTCATTTGGTTCGATTAGGTTCAAAACATGGTTTATGGGTTTCACCGTTGTGGTAGTTCAACTTGCGATTGACTGGAATTTTAGCTACGTCGAAAAATATGTTGTTTGAGTGAAAAGTCTTGTCGAATACTCCCTTAGTCCATTTGTTCTTTTTAATTGATCGCTTCTGTTGAGCATTGTGCATTTGAACAGCATGTCTATCCGTGTTGTATGTTATGGTCCAATGGGCACGACGAATTGGAACCTTTTGATTATGTGAGATTGCAATATACAAACATTGCTGATGTTATGAATCTGATTGTGATGCTTATGTTGCTTTTGGATTTGAGGTTTTATGGAAGCAAATTCGGATTTAGCCCCTAATTCAATTACTCCAATGTAAAGTATTAACATATCCGTTCTTCGCCCATATTTTCATAAAACCAAAAAATGGGAGCATTTTAAAGCTATGAAGCAAATGCCTAACTTGGTGGACATTTTCATTTATTCACTTCTCATTTCAAAATTTATGTTGATAAATTTGCTACGAAATCTCTTGAAAATCATACGTTTTTTAGCTCAGCAACTTTTGAAAATCATATGCAACGCAGATATTTACGTAGTTGAATAATTTATTCTACCTTTCTTGTATTTTATGAGGAGGCCGGAAATTATATCCTGTGGTCAGAAGCACAATGCCGCCTATGACACTGTTATCGTCGAATAACCATGATGTGCAATGATCGATGTTTACTATTGCATCCACTTGATTTCTTAAGTCAAATGATTTGCAAATTCTCTCAAGTTATTAATATTCTGTTGTTGCCCATTCTACGTGCCTGACGTGAGAGTCAAAATCATTTCAATGATTCGACTTTACCAGTTGTAGCCACGTTAGATACTGATAAGGCTAAATTATTTATTTAATTAGAAGATAAGGTAATAATTATTTTCCAGTTTTCCCACATTCCGAAACGGGTTGTTATCATGCAGGAAGTGGCAGAAAGGCATGATTTTCCTGCAAACTTCTACATGTCAATATGCAGATTTGGACTGAAGAAACTTGAAAATCTGATTGCTGTAATCCTTATATGGGTTCAAATTTCTTCTCCACTTCCTTTGTTTGGTTGGGACTCTTTTTCTATATCTCCTGCAAGGGCAGTTCTTTATTCTCCAGATACCAAGGTTCCAAGAACTGGAGAACTTGCTTTGAGGAAGGCCATCCCTGCAAATACAAACATGAAGGCTATTCAGGTTACTATTGATGATTAACTTGTTTCTATCCTCTTGTAACTTTAACAGTAATCAGATTGCAGACCATCTTGCCTCTGCTTCTAGGATTCTCTGGAGGATATCTCTTACCTGCTGAGGATTCCACAGAGAAAGCCATATGGAACTATGGAAGGAAATGTGAAGAAAGCTTTGAAGGTATATTATTTTTATTTTAATTTTTTTGGGGGGAGAAGGGGGGTCCTTTATTATAGTGCATTACAGGAGGAGCAGCTAGCATTCCCTGATGTCTAATTATCATTATATGCTTGTTCTTTATTTGAATGTTATGCCAATGCAATGACTTCTGAACTTTATTTTTTCATAATTTTTTTCCCTATTTTTAGATAGCGGTGGATGAAAAGGATTCTATTTTGGCGAGTCTACCAGTCGACCTGAAGGAAAAGGGTTCCACATTGTATGCATCTCTTATTGATGGGAAGGTATGCAAAGTTACTTCGGAAGAAAGAAATCTCTCTCAATTTACATGACGGCTGTCATCACAATATTTTATTTCTATCTTTCTTCAGAACCAGAATACAGAATCTAGAATATCCCTATTGGTTGATCAATTAGCAAAGAAGTTTTGATGGTTATAAAGGTCTTTAAATTGTTTAGTAATATCTTGACAAACTTGGTTGTTATGGTTGACTGTCAAGCCAGCCAGAATATTATTGAAGTTCCGTTGGTTTACCAGGGTGGATTGCAAGCCCTTCTTGTATCTATAAAGGACCAGGACCCAGATAAAGTATCATTAGGCCTGGCATCTTCACTTGATACTGTTGCAGAGCTGGAGTTGTTGCAGGTAAATGGAACTCATCAGTGCGATATATTACTTTCGTAACTCTTAATCCATGTATGATTTCAATGTTATGGTTGGATTTTCAAATTTCAATTTTTTTAAGGAGATACGTGCTTGCAACATTATTGGTGTTACATGGGTATTACGCCCATGGTCTTATGGTAGCATTACTTAAAATGTGTATTTAAGATCAAAAGAGGGATGCTTCTTGGAAAGCATATAATGATACTTGAGATAATTCCTCAGATTTTTGCTTCTGTTTGTTGTTGGAAACCTGAATTGTTTTTGACTTAAAGGCCATTTAATGTATTCATATAACAGCTACATTTGCTACTGTTCAAGAAGATATATATGACAGCAACATTTATCACCATAATAGCATAGGTGATCCAAAGCTCAACTTAATATTGTTTGTAACAGGCTCCAGGCTTGTCATTTTTATTGCCCGGGCAGTACTTGAAATATCCAAGGTCAGTCTTTTCCAGAGATTTTCAGCTGATATTTCTTAATTAACTTGATGAGGACTAATATATGAGGCACAAATTAAATTTTTCTAGCAGGTTTTTAGTGATTATTTATAAGTCAGTAGAGATCTCTACACTAACTCTTTTGGGGGATATTTGAGACATTTATTAGCTGTTTGGATGTCACGTGGAAACGTTTAAACCGCAATGGAAAACCTCATTTGGTCTGATAAGTAGCATTTTCCATTGTCCATCAGTTTTGTTGAACAAGTAATAGTTTTCTTGCTAATTTGTAGGCTTACTGGGAGAGGAATTGTTGAATTTACAATTGAGAAAGGAGACGGTTCAACATTTTCTCCAGAAGCTAGTGGCGAACCAAGAAAGACTGCCACAATTCAGGTATGTTAAAACTTACATTTCTAGAAGGATAAATTATCGTATCAGGCAATCTTGCACATAATTGTTTTATGACATTGAATGTATATTAACAAATTATGCATTTATTGGCACAATTTGTTTGATCTCTGGAATCTTGAGATCTTGTATTATTTGCACATCATTGAGGGGCTTAACACTGTCACCGACAGCTTTACTATTGACTTTGTGGTGCTGGAACAACCAATTAGAACCTCAAGCCAGAGTTCCCTTTGAAAGATGTAACATGACAATCAGAGAATCTGTGAACTCTTTCTCCTTACATAATAAGTGAATGACATACCCGTCTTCAAAAGGGCAGACATTAGGCATCTGGCATAGGAGCTGCCGATTGAAATTGTTTCCACTTCCCTTGTTAATTTCTGTTACAATGTTCTTATATGCTGCCTGCTAACTCTGGTGGATATTCACTTCAACTGTGTACAAACAGAAGGCACCATAATATGAACCATTTGTGCATTCTGTGTAGGATTCGGAAGTCAAATAATGTCTGGGCATGGATTATAATTAGTTCTGAAGCCAACGCTTGATGATTTGCATTGTCTTTGATACTGTATTAATTTAAGATGTTGGTATTCAACAGTAACTGTGTATGTGTGTGCGCTCATCAAGTGTGTGTGCCTGCTTGTGAAGCCTCATCTTAACAGCATTAGAGCTATTGTTCCATTTATTTCCCAACTGAGCCAGTTGGAGTACTCATGGGATGAGATTTTGCTTTTGGTTGCACTCTGTGAAATGTTTAAATGGTCAACAACTTCTTCCCTCTTGTACTATTAAAAATGTAGATTTTATGTGCCAACATGGTGGCCGGACCAAGGCATTGACTTTACCTCTGCATTCAGGTTGTTGTAGATGGATATTCAGCACCATTAACAGCAGGGAATTTCGCAAAGCTGGTAAGGTAGTTGATCCTCACTCCTGGGCTGCACACACACACACACACACACACACATGTATACATACATATAAATGTATGTATATTTAGAGGGCTAATTTTCATTTTTCACTTCAAGTTTCAATCTTGTAGTTAATGTGTTAACCATCGTATTTTTACTTTTACAGTATCTTGTTTTGTAATAGATGTAATGTATTGTTTCATCTCAGAATCGCTTTAATTTGGCCAGATGATATGATACTTTGCTGAAAGATTTTTTTTTTCTTGGTTTGTGAGTGTTACATTTAGTGGAAAACTCTTTCTTCCCATAAAAGAAGTAAGGAGGGAAAAAATAGGGATGCAAGGATTATAATTATGAAGATCTGACAAGCTTATAAGAAATAGAGCCTATTGTGGATATGCTAACAGATTGACAAACAAAGTGAAGTTCTATTTTATTGAGATTTGGCCACACCAAAATCCAAGTTTTTGGTTATGTTTGTGCCATAAAATTTAATCTTCCCCCCCCCNGAATTCTTGGAATTTATTGTGCTTTTAAATGTTATTTGAAAGGAACAGATGATCAATTGGCAATACTTCAGGTAATTGATGGGACATATGACGGGGCAAAACTTAGCTGTACCGACCAAGCTGTTCTTTCGGATAATGGGCTCGACAAGAATAACGGTTACAGTGTTCCTTTAGAGATAAAGCCATCTGGACAATTTGAACCCTTGTACAGAACAACATTAAATGTGCAGGTATGTCAATCTCTTGTATCAACAAGAGATTTCTTGCAAGTAATAATGCTTCTCATTTTCTTTCCTTTTTTCTCTGCTTAAAAGGATGGAGAACTGCCAGTTCTTCCGCTCTCTGTTTATGGGGCGGTTGCAATGGCACATAGTGAAGTCTCTGAGGATTGCTCATCGCCGTATCAGTTTTTCTTCTATCTTTATGATAAAAGAAATGTAAGTACAACCCAATAATATGTTTAAATTGATTTTCAAGTTCAGGCTTTTTGCAGGATTTTGTAAGACTGAAATTGAAATGCGGAAGTTTGAGTTTAGTTCTTGTTCAATGTATTCTCTCTGTTGGGGAGAAATTATCATTTTCTCTATTTTTGAACTTATATCTTCACCTGTGCTGTGATCCACATGCATTTAATAGGCTGGCTTGGGAGGGTTGTCGTTTGATGAAGGGCAATTTTCAGTGTTTGGGTATGATTTTAAGACTCTTGGACTTTTCATGACAGTAATAACTTTTGGAGTTCCCCTGGGGGAGAAAAAGCTGTTTCCTATTGATGGTTTCATCATTTCTCTCTTTAACATCCAGTTTCAATAAACAGATACACAACTGTTGGGAGAGACATTCTTCCACAAATAAAAACCGGAGATGTTATTCGATCGGCAAAGCTGGTAGAAGGTCAAGATCGCCTCATATTGCCAAATGAGAGTTGATCTGTTCTCTTTCCAAGCGTGATGCTTTTCATTCTTTGTTCTTTGTAGTAGCTACATTTTAAATGTCATCAGCCTGATCTTATTACTGCAGGTTGGCCCGTCAAATTTCTCAGCATTAGTTTTTGTTTGCAGTTTTGTCGGTAGTTTAAGTTCAGAAGTCTGTATTGAAATTTGTAATATCTTCCCAAGACCGGAAACTGTTTTACTGATCCCTGTACTTCTATTGATTGATACACTGGATGTGTTATGGCCTTTTTAGTATCTAAATATGGATCGATCTTTTTTCTTTATACTTTGCTGATTTCTTCGAGTTCAACCTTGTTTTTAGGCCTATTTGCAGCAGCACTGGGACCTCGGTCTTTAAACAGCATGGATCTTTGTTTCATCGTGAATCTTGTTTGGATCCTATTTGTGTGTGTGTGTGTGTGTTTTTTGTGGAACTCTGTATCAAGCTTCAGTTGCCTTTAAACTTCGACCACAGGAGGCAGAGAAATCCTATACCTTTCATTGTGATGTGTCTTACATTTCGAAATTTCCAAGAAACTGGTTCGTTGCATGCATGCTATTGGAAACCAGGGAGTGGCTCGCAGAAAATGAAGCCAAAATAATGTTTTGTCCACGGAATTATCTTGAACCACTAGGAAGAGATATTACAGAAGCGTAGCTTTCATGCCGAGTTGGCAATTAGCTATGGAGGACGTGGTTATGGGCCCACAAATTCAGAACTTGTGGATAACTTAAATGGTAGAGTGGAGGGGACTCTTACAGATTGATTGTTGGGGTCTACCGACTGCTCAAGATTCTAAGAGGATTCAAGAGATGTATGCGTGAATTTTTTATTTTTAGTTTTAAAAAAACGTATTAAAAGATGAATGAATATTATGATATCAATAAAATAAAATAAACATATGTTATATAATATTTAAATAAATCTATTTATACACCTGTATATTAACACATTTAATACCAACGCCTAATTTATACAAAGCAATATTAATATTTTAATTATTTTTATAAATATAATGAATCTCGGGTATTATTTAACAGACTTGCATATAACATATTCAAAGAAAACGACATTATCATCTGCAAAGTCAAACTTGAAGTATTTATTTATTTATAAATGTTTTTTTTTTTTTTTTGGTGTTTTTCTTATTTACAAAGTTGTGGCTATTTTTATAGCCACCATTTCTCATGTGGACCACGTTCATCATCTGAAATTTCATCTATCGGAAGTAAAATAAGCAGCATCACACTCCACCGTAAAAGTCTACTCTCCACCATGCCAGCCAATCATAAAGCATGAAAGACATCACCAACTTGATGGATAAAGATGAAAAAAGAAGTCAAATCAAATGCAGCACAATACCATACACCGCGAGGCACCAAAGTTTCCCTCCCAAGTCCAACCTACATAACCCCCAACTCTACTGTTACAACTCGGAGAAACAGTCTGTCGGACTCAGCTCAGTTTCCTCCCAACTCAGTCTGCTGCCGCAGCCATAGCCATGGCTTCCTTACACTCCATATCTCCCCAGAGCGTTCTCCCCCCTTCCAAACCGAAGCCCAACTTCAGAACCATCTCCAAGTTTTCCCAGACCCCACTTGTCTCTAGAAACAAAAAACAGAGAACGAAGTTGTGGGTGGTACGCTCCGTGGGGGAAGAGCAGGATGTGATCCCAGTACAGAGTACGGACGGTACGGACCATCAAGAAGGCGTGGTGGTGAGCCGGGTGGAGATGGAAGGTGGGTTGGAAACGGAGTTGGTGAGCGGGTTCGGAGCGAATGAGGGTAGGCTCTCGTTCGAAGGGGCCGGTGAATTTCAAGGCTTTCCTTCCTCTTCTTCTTCGGGCTCCGTTGGTGATGGAGTAGGGAAGAGCGAGGAAATAGAGAGACTGTTGGATAGGACCATCAACGCGACGATAGTTCTGGCTGCGGGTTCTTTCGCCATCACCAAGTTGCTCACCATTGACCATGATTACTGGCATGTGAGTCGCCCTATAAATCAATCTGATCTTTTTTTTTTTTTTTTCTAGTATTTTCTGTTCGTATCATGTGTTTGTGATGATTAGATGAGTAGTTGTGGTTTTCGTTGGTGATTTTGAGATTTTGGTGTGTGTTTGAAGTTAATGCTTTGATGCTATTGGAAATAGGTTTTAAGTTAGGTTCATTGCTCAAGTCTGTGCTTTTGGAAAGTTCGGTTCTTAGTGCGGATCCATTCAACCTCTTCTTCTACTCTAAATTCTATTTATTCTTTCTTCTTTTTCGATGCGGGCTGAGGGAAATAGTCAAGGTGGTTTAAGGGAGTGTCCGAGTTTACTGAGGCAATAGGTATGCTGCTCCAAATTTCGATAGGATTGTTTGGGGCAAACGGAAAATGATTGTTTGGATTGTCTTTAGGTGCTTTGCAGTGGATTCATGGCTGTTGGATCGCAATGAATTGGTGCTAACCATAGTGCTGTTATGCCAGTTCGATAATTCATATGGTTGGAAAGAGTCAAATGATGCTATGTATACAACTAAAGGTGCATGAATGAATTGGGGACCTGATTTTCAAGGGTTTCGTGATTGATCTCAACTTGTTGACTCGAAGCTTAAAGTTTCACAAGACGGCAATTAATCTAAGTTTCCATGGCACTACAAGATGGACAGCCGGAATGCAACAATTGTATTGAACAAACTTCTCTGGGATGAGTAAATGCAGATGGATGAATTGCAATGCTGAGAACTTGGTGGTTTGCTTGTGGCAAGATATGATTCATTGGAAGTTAAAGCCTGTATGGGTACAAGAAAAAAGGCTACAAAAGATGTGGAGGTGTTATGTTGAAGTGGAGAGATATGTGCACTTAAGGCCCTGGAGATGCTGTAGCCTGGGATTGGCTAGAGCAGTGCTAAATAATATCTAAAATAAAAGTTTCCAACTAGTTACTCTTGTGAATTACCTTTACAAGTTTGTGATTACTTATGTGGGAATCTTAAATCACTGGTATCAAGACCTTAATGGTATGCACTTTTGATTTAAAAGGGGCTTTAAATAATTCTAACCTTTGATATATTTGTGCATTGCGCAATAAACATGGGTTTAATCTATTCTATCTTCTAAACTTGTTATTATTATTTTATAGGGGTGGACGATTTTTGAGATACTAAGATATGCACCTCAACACAACTGGAGTGCTTACGAGGAAGCCCTTAAGAAAAATCCAGTTTTAGCAAAAATGGTTATTAGTGGAGTGGTGTACTCTTTAGGGGATTGGATTGCACAGGTTTGTCCTTCTTGTCAAATTAGTCCTTAATCTTGTTTTTGCTGTAAGAAATTACCCTTTACATAATTTCTTCATTAAGAAAATTCATGAATTCTGCAGTGCTATGAAGGGAAACCTCTCTTTGAGTTTGATCGAGCACGAATGTTCAGATCTGGCCTTGTTGGCTTTAGTTTACACGGTTCCCTTTCTCATTATTATTACCAGTTCTGTGAGGTGATCATTATGGTTTATATTTTCTTGTTAATTGGATTTCCTATTTCAGTTCTTTTGGTTCACTGAAACAGCTTCCTCCTATTTCCAGGAGCTTTTTCCTTTCCAAGACTGGTGGGTGGTTCCTGCCAAAGTTATCTTTGACCAAACTGCATGGGCGGCAGTTTGGAACAGCATTTATTTTACTGTCTTGGGATTTTTGCGTCTTGAATCCCCAGTTAGTATTTTCAATGAATTGAAAGCAACTTTCTGGCCCATGCTAACTGTAAGTGAACCTTCTGCTACTACTGCTGTATCTTTGCATTCTTCTCAGAGTTTTTACAGCCCAATTAAAAATCTGACTTCCTTCTCTGTCTGTGCCCTCTTTAATTAGTGTCAAAGTAGTTAATCTTCATTGACTTTTTGCATTCTTATGTTTGAAGTATCTTTCTATAAATTCTAACTCGATTTTGTATGCATTGTGTGTGTATGTTTTTCACCAATGTTTCTTTGTAGTTATCTTAGGAGCTCATTTAAGTTTGATAATTATATTTTCATTGTTAACTCAGGCCAACTTATCAAAAAAAAAAAAAAGTTAAGCTTGATCCTTATAGTTGAGGTTGATATATATATTTTCTAACTCCTCTTCCATCTGACCTTGGCGTTGGTTGTATCATGCAGGCAGGATGGAAACTTTGGCCCTTTGCTCATCTAGTTACCTATGGTGTGATCCCAGTGGAACAAAGACTTCTTTGGGTGGACTGTGTAGAGCTTATCTGGGTGACAATACTATCTACGTGAGTATTTAATATAGATTATATTGAGTTGGTGGTAAGGGCTGAAGATGGAAGAACTTGGTATTGATTCTAAATATTCTCCTGAAAATGATCTGGTTGGTGGAGAACAATCTAAATGGCTAAAATTTAGATATGCTTTAGATATGATCCCTTTTTCTATCTTATTTGAAGTTTCGTGTGATGAATGCGTAAAGATTAGATGTTTGGAAATCTTAAGTCTCATGCTGGTTCGAGCAAATCATATACTCTGTTAAAATATATAGCTGTGTGACTGCATTCCTTTAAATGTTGATCTCATTTACTTAAAATGTCCTCAGTTAGGCTTATGTGATGCAAGGATAAAATTACTGATTCTGAGATTTCTTTGGGCAGATCTAAACGATATGTTGCCCCCATCTTTTTTGTCTTCTCCCTCGTTTCTTTTTTCTTTGGAGGAACAATATGTATTTTTATAGGCAAAGATACAACACTTTATTCAAAAGTTCAAAAGTGTTGTTGGTGCAACCCAAGTACACTGGGGGCATATATTGGGGGACACCTAATTGGGGGAACAATATTCAAGCACTAGAATAAGGCCAAGTAGGCGTCATTTGCCCTGTTGTGACTTTGTTGGCACAAAAATATATGGTGAAGAAGATGTGCATGTTGAGGGATGGCTTTCCTCATAATGTCAGTTTGGGATTGGCTCCTGATTTGGCCAAGTGTTTAGATATGCTTGGTTTTCTGGCTTATTTGAAGTTTTATGTGATGCCTGTATAAAGATAGAGCAAATCATCTACTATTCGAAGATGAAGCTGCATGACAATTTTGTTAGCTCCACAGATAAAGGTGCATGACTGCATTCATTGAAATTGTCTGCAGCCATCGAGTTCTAGTGATCCTGCAAAATAAGTACAAAGAGTTTGAGTTTTCTCGCTTATGTTGGGTGTATGTGATGCAAGGATATGTCACATGTGGATAGAATTTGACTGATTCTGAGACTTTCTTTGGGCAGATCTAAACCATAGTTTGTCCTCATTATCTTTTGTCTTCTCTCTTTCATTTCTGTATTTTAAGGAAAATCTCAACCGTTAGAATTCTCCTGTTTTGCTTTCATTTAAGAAACCCGTGTAAACTAATCGCGTGATTTTGGCGTAAAAGTTTTCTTTGGCTACCTTTTGTTTAGTCTAAATTAACTCGTTGCATGGACTTGGCAATGTTTGGTCATGTTCTGTTTCTTACATTGATTTATTTTCTCTTTGCTAGTTATTCAAATGAGAAGTCAGAAGCAAGAATCTTAGAGGCACCAGAAGAAGCCAACTCCAGTTCTCCATCCATAGATCCTCCTCAGGTACATGAAGTAAGTGGCTTCTAGTATCATTTTGCACTTGCAGCTTCCTTCATTCAAATTTAATTGTCACATAAGTGCTAAACAGTCTCTGACGTGCATACCTTCTGTTGTCATTTTCTGTCAGGAGTAAACAACATTGTAACAATCAGAAGTCGGATGGTAAGGAGGAATTGCTGATTCAACTGTGAGAGAGAATACCCACTTTCTCGTGGATTGTGTCTCAAAAGTGATATACAAAGCAATCCAGATCATGGCTGGCATGATTAATTATCGGATATAGTGCAGACATCTCAGAAATTTATGTGTATATAGCCTACAACCTTATCTTCCATTCTTCCTTTACATTGCAACGGTAATCTGTGCTGCTGTAAAGTTTTCTTGAGAAGCTGCTGGTTGAAGGCGGATAAACTTCTCCCATTATAACTGTGACCTATGATTTAATGATGTGTGTTTCCTTTACCACCGGAATTACAATGCAAATCGCAGGATGCTCATACAAGTTAGTTTTACCCAACTTTCTATTTCTTGTTCTAATTTAAAGGCCATCTCAACCGACACCATCATGTTTGGTGTCCGAGTTTTACTTTGAGAGCACAAAAAAATAAAAAAATAAAAATCATTGGACCTTGGGAGGAATAAACTCGTGTTTGTGTTATCAAGTTGTGGCATTGGATAGAGCTCGGCATGCTTGTTCCTCAAGTACCACCCGCTTGCCACAGTAAAAAAGTTTCAGAGTCTTGCCTGCCAAAGAAAGGCAATATCCTCGTAACTTGGCTGCTTTTCCCATCAACATTCATCAATACAACTTACAACTAGAATAAGTCATCATGCGGCAACATGGATGTACCATCAATACCTTCGAATCAAGAGGCAACTAAAGATAAAAAATGATACATATGTAGTCATTTCAATACCAAGAACTCCTAAGAGCAAAATCTAAAACCAAGAACCTAGTGCTTAATGGATAGCCATTCAAACAAAGGACCCTCTATGCCATTTCGGGATATTGCAAGCCAATGGATAGTCCCATTGATGAGACCTTGCGAAACTCGATGATGGCAATGATAATTAGCATGTCAGCCAAACTTCGTTTATGAATTATGTATGGAGGAATGACTATGAGGTTGTGATTTAATTAAATGCGATAGTGTCCGAGTCCATATCCCTATACTTTTTTAAGAATCAAGATGATAATCAGAAATAAGGAAATTGAATGGAAGAGGAAAAGACCAGGAAGATTTGCATATGCTAAATCTTGTTTTTCCATCAACAGCACAACCATTTAAAAAAAAAAAAACAGATTACATCCATAGTCTGCCATAGTCTGCCCATGAAAAGCGAACATAAACACTGTAGTTGTAGAAGGGAAACTGCAGCAAACACTATCCTCAAGAATCAAGACATTTAAAAGCACCTCAAGCACCTGCTTCAGTAGACCTCGTCTGCCTCTGATACTCATCGTCAGCACTCCTTAGAAATTGATCCCAGCCACTTCCGGGGCCGACATCCAAGTAATCATATGGCACTGCTGTCTTCAAACCAGGCCTAACAGCGCACTGGCTCTCCACGATTCTGAAATCCACCGTCTTTCCTTCTTCCCTACTAGTCTCTTCTAACTCTTCCCAATCAAATAACATAGGCAATGTAAATGCACCCCAAGGGTTGAAATCCAAAACCTTGATCCGCTCATCCTTGGTAACATAAACATCAAACGTATAATTCTCCGACTCAAATTTTAGATGTACAATAGCTTCATAAAATTCCTGGATCAATCGCTCGATATAGTCTTTCTTCTCCAGAAGAAGAGGATAAAAGGTCGTGACCTCACGCTGGGAAATACCGACGAGGTTGTGATCCCGTACGAAACAACGGAATTCCATCTCCGGCCTAAGGGATGAGTACCACTTGCGGAGTGCAAGGAAGAAACGCGGTGGTCTTGATGAGGACTTATCACCGCACGAATCATATGCATGACACAAATCATGGATCAACGAGTCAGATGATCGCAGCAAGAGCGCAATCTCACTAAAATTAGTGCATCGGAGACTCCCTGTTGAGCTAATCCAAGCAGAGTCTTTTGGTGCACTCCAATTCAATTTAGGGAAGACTGCACCACCAAGAGACTCGATTGACTCCTTAACCTTCAATTCGAGTTCAGGAAAAGAAGGGGGAGGCGAAGGTGGTTCTGAATCGTCTTCGGATCCTTCTGATACCTGATAGTCTTCTTCCTCTTCGGGTTTATGAACTCGATTGGGTAGGGCATCATCATTTGAGATGGAGGTAGGTAACAGGAAAGGGGAAGAATCGTCAAGAAGGTATTGGATAAAGGGTTCGGGAAGTTCATGAATTTGGGTTTTAATGGACACGGATTTAAATCTCGGATACCACTCCTGAATCTGGCATCGATTCACTTCTTCTTCCTTCATTTTTGAATAGAGCAGAAGGCTTTTTTCCTCGTTAACAAAGAAGCTGAGTCCTCTCTCTTGCTAACTACTACTACTGCTACAAAAAAAAAAAAAAAAAACTCAGAGATAACCTTTTTCTGTGAGGTGAGGCGGTCTATGGAGGAACTTGAATGAGGTTGCAGTCGGGAAGGTAAATCCTTGGAGGCTGGTGCAGTGGTCGCGAGTTGCGATTGAAATTGATAAGATAAAATTCGATTAAGATGTCGGGCCTGACCTAGAAGTTGGGTTTGTGGGCCTGTAGATGGACTGGACTGTACGTAGGCCTGTAGATGACCATGGGTCTTCCTTCGAGCTCACATCCCCCTGCGGCCTAATCAAAAGCTTTATTTCATTTTTCATTTCATGAAATGATGTATTTATTATCTCAATTATTAAATTTTGAAAAATTATTATTCTTCATCCCTACGTTATATATCTATTTTACTTTAACTAATATGTGATGTAAAGATAATTAGTAAAAAAACTCTTATATTTTTATCCAGATTTTCCACTCCTTAACCTAGAAAAAGTTATTAGTTACTATGTGATATTCTCATTCTATTACAATATGTCGTATAATTAAAACTTAAGCACTAATTTTAATTGACGATGAGAATATCATATGTACCCAGCATTAAAATACCTAATAATTACTAGTTTGGCTTGATCAAACCCGTCCTCAATATACACCTCTTTGCTTGCATATTAATGCATGCCTCCTCTCACTAGGCAGTGCTAGCTACATAACCGTACCGGGGTGCACTTGACTGAACGGGACACATTCAGACCGGCAGGCTTAATGCTACATCCTCGTACGGTTTTCATTCTATATAGTTTCTCTAGAAACCCTTTTTCCTTTTCATTTTCATGTTCGTTTTTCGTACGAAAATAAATATGACGTCATAAAATGGAGCTGTTTAATTTGTTCCTTAGGCCCACCTGATCCCATATCATTTTGTATTTGACAGATCTGAGCCCTT
>QEOT01009174.1:4414-101981 GCA_003123785.1 Pterocarya stenoptera
CCAACTTTAGGCAGCCCACGCGACACCGAGGGCAACTGCCATGTCCAGCCACTTCTTTTGCACAACAGACGCCTCCACATCCAGTGCTAAACCACCGTAGATCTACCTGCTTCTCAACGCAGCAGCGCGACACGACCAGAGAACAACATGCATCATAGCAGCAACGTCCGCTGCACTAGACCACGGCTGTGCAGAGTGAGGACCACGACCAACGCCAAGTGGAGTACCACCTCCTCACGCCTCCCACAAACGGTCTTCCAGCGCATGCACCGCCGCATGCAAGCCTCTTTCTCCTCTGTTTTTCTACACCGAAATAGAGCAGTTGCTCTCCAAAGCCGCGAGGCATGCCTTGCCAGTGTTGGGCCACGACGCCACCGCTAGCTGCAACAGAAGATGTCGGAGAAAAAGCCCCCACCGCCCAGTTGTTCTCCAGCACCACTGTCCGCAGCCCCATGTCGCACGAAGTGTAAACTCCCTCTCCCTTTCCCTCGGATGCTCTCTCTCTCTCATCACTTTGTCTCTCTCACTCTTATCACTCACTCTCTGTTAAGAATTGAGTTGAAAAAGATGAAGATTTGAAGAGGAGAACATTTCTTATCTCATTGATCTGGTTCAATGACACATAATCTACTTGTTATTTATACATTACAAAAGCTGAAGAAAAAGCTATAAAAAAAACTAACTTTAAATCTTCTATAAAAATACAAGTAACAATCTGCAACTTTTTATGGGCAGCATGGTTTAGACGGTGCTTTATATCAAGTTCTTGACAGTTCATGTGTGCAACTATGTTTTTCACAGATCTCTTCAGACCCAAAGCTTTCTTCCTTTTTGCTGCTGCCTTCTGCTTCTTGTGTGCTGTTGTATGCTTTATTTGCTTTTGCTGCTGCATGTATTTCTTGAGTGTTGCAGTGTAATTCATGTTTGCTTTTGTTGCTGCATGCGTTGCTTTGTGTGTTGATGCTGTTGTTGCATGTCCTTCTTGCTTGCAATTACATTTTATTTTGTGCTTTTGTGTGCAATTCTTGAGACTCCCCCTCAAGATGGGTATATATATTGAGAATACCCATCTTGGACAATAATGAATGGAAATGAGGCGCTGTTAAGGCTTTTGTAAATACATCTGCCAACTGAAATTTTGAAAACACATGAACTGGTCTGATGATTCCTGTAACACATTTTCTTGGACAAAATGGCAGTCCAACTCCACATGTTTTGTCCTTTCATGAAATATGGAATTTTTGGTAAGATGTATGGCAGATTGATTGTCACAATACAGCAAGGTAGGTTGCGAAAGTTTTACATTGAAATCCTCTAAAAGACCTTAGCCAGATGATTTCACAGCTTGTATGTGCCAAAGCTCTGTACTCTGCTTCAGCCAATGATCATGACACTACCACTTGCTTCTTAGATTTCCAACTTATCAAAGTATTACCAATAAACACACAAAAACTAGTTATAGATCTTCTGATTTCAGGGCAGGCTGTCCAATCTGAGTCACTATATCCTTTAAGGTGCAGGGAGGATTTTGAAGAGAAGAAGATTCCTTGGCCTACTGAACCCTTGAGATACTTAAGTATCCTATGGGTTGTGAGAAGATGAGTGTGAGTGGGTTTGTCCATGAATTGGCTAAGGAGCCCAATGTGATATCAGGTCTTGTGGTCCTCAAATAAATGAGTTTACCTATTAATCTGCGGTAACCAGTGATATCCAAGAGTAATGTACCAGAGGAGTGTGCCAACTTGTGGTTTGGTTCTATTGGAGTTGCTATAGCTTTACTGCCAAGTAACCCAGTAGCTTCAATGATCTCCAAAGCATTCTTTCTCTGGCAAATGTGAATGCCATCCTTCGATCTTGCAACCTCTAATCCCAAAAAGTATTTAAGTACCCCCAAGTCTCGAATCTTGAATTGGTCATGCAAGTAAGCCTTCACAGAATTAATGGCAACTAGACTAGTGCTTCCCAAGATAATATCATCTACATATACGAGAAGATCAACAAAACTATTCTTGTCACTCCTAGTAAATAGTGAGTAATTTGATTTTGATTGACAAAAACCAGTAGCAACTAGTGAGTTAGTAAATTTTTCATTCCATTGCCTTGAGACTTGTTTCAAGCCATATAATGACTTGTGAAGTTTGCATACCATTTTCTTCCCTTCAGGTTGAGACTCCCCCTTAAGTGGGAAACCAGGTGGGAGGTTCATGTAGATCTCCTCATCAAGATCACCATTGAGAAAAGCATTATGAACATCCAATTGTTCTAAATGCCAATTATGAATGGCAGCAAGAGAGAGGAGTAGTCTGATAGTTGTCATCTTGGCTACAGGGCTAAAAGTTTCTTGATAGTCGAAGCCTTCACGCTGAGTATACCCCTTTACTACTAGCCTTGCCTTGTGTTTGTCTATAGTACCATCTGATTTTAGTTTGATTTTGAACGCATACTTGGAGCCGATGCCTTTCTTGCCATGAGTGAGAGGAAGGACTGACCAAGTACCATTATTTTCAAGAGCCTTAAGTTCTTGAGCAATAGCATCATGCTAATGATTACATACAACAGCCTCCTCATAAGTTTTAGGTTCGGATGTGAGTGTGAGAGATAAAGCATAGCTTTGGTGAGAAGGAGAAAGTCGTGAATAGGACAGTGTGTGTTGAAGAGGGTGTGCAGTGCAATTCTTAGAGAGGGAAGGATGATTAGAAGAAGAGACAAGCTGGCAATGATAATCATGCAAGTATGATGAGGTATGTTTGACTCTATTAGATCTGCGAAGTGGGGCTGGTGAGAGAGATGCCATAGATTCAGCATTATTGGAGGGAATGACAGGTTCAACCTCTGGTATGGTGATAGGTTCAGCTTCAGATTCAGAAGCTAAGGGGGATGGCGAGAGAGGAAATGGGTCAGTTAAGGGAGAGTGAATTTCTGATCTATTTAAAGGAGGTGAAGAGGGATAAGAGGCGATATCAGGGAAGGGTGGAGGGAGAGTGAGATTAGGATGGAGTGTGGGGGAGGAGGCATTCTCATGAGCTGAATGTTCAGAAAGGAACTCAGATTCTATGAAAATTACATCTCGGGATACTAAGGTTGTATGATTGGTGAGATCATATAGCTTGTATCCTTTGATGCCCACAGGATATCCAATGAAGATGCATCTCTTGGATCTAGGATCAAGTTTAGTTATGTCTTGTTTGAGTGTGGACACAAAACAAAGACATCCAAAAACTTTTAAATGGAGATAGGATGGCTTGGAGGAGAAAAGCACTTCATAAGGAGATTGATTTTTTGAGAAGTGGTGAAGGAATCCTATTGATTAAGTGGGCTGCTGTCAAAACAGCATCTCCCCAGAATTTAGTAGGAAGGGATGCTTGAATGAGAAGGGCTCTAGCTACTGTAATGAGGTGCTGTTGTTTTCACTCAACCACTCCATTTTGTTTTGGTGTATATACACAAGACTTTTGGTGAAGAATTCCATGAGACTTGTAGAATTTGGGCATGTGGAACTCAAAACCATTATCACTTGTGATTTGTTTAATTTTAGAGTCAAATTGAGTATGGATCATAAGGATGAAAAATTGTAAAATGGACTTTGCTTTAGATTTGAACTTCATAAGATACACCCATGTGGTGCGGCTGTGATCATCCACTATGGTTAAGAAATAGTGGTGTCCCTTTAATGAGGCTTGAGAGTATGGTCCCCATATGTCACTATGAATGAGATCAAACACATGAGTTGTGGAAGTTATACTCGATTGAAATTGCAATCTTTTCTGTTTAGCTAAGAAACAAACAGTATAATGAGTATGGTTTTGACCAATTACATCTGGACAGTAAGAATGAATTAGGTCCATCCTTTTACTAGACAAATGTCCAAGCCTAAAGTGCCATACATCAAAGTCTTGCCTACTCAAGGCATTACAGATATGATTTTTGGAGGAAATTGAAAGAACTTTGTGAAGTTGAGTGAGGTGTCTGGAACCGAGAGAGCTGGTGAGCAAGTAGTATAGGCCACGATGGATTTTAGCTAGTCCAATCATCGTCCATGAAACATGGTTCTGTATAAAACAGAATGTTTTCATTAAAATGAGGTAAATAAGAGGGTTAAGAATGAGCTTACTAACTGATAAGAGGTTGAATGTGAAAGAAGGGACACATAGTACCCCTATAAGGATAATGGATCCTGAAAGTTTGATAGTGCCAATATGGTGACTTCAACCCGTGATCCATTTGGTAATTGAACAAAGGCATGAGTGGTGGAAGTGATGGATGTAAGGAGAGTTGAGGAACAGACTATATGGTCTGTTGCCCCGGTATCAATGATCCATGGTATGCTATCTAAGTGATGTGAGTTATGATGTAAAAGAGATGACAATTGATTTTTATGGTGCTGGAAAAAAATAGAAGTATTGGAAGTGGCTGATAAACATGTACCTACCATGTTCAACTGGGGTGTCCCATGTGGTGAGTTGGATGAGCTGGATTGAGGGGTCGAGTTGGGTCCTTGGGAGACATGAGTTGGCTGATGTGCTTGTCCATTAGCTAGTGCCATTAGCTTTTGAATTTGGGACTGAATGAGTGAAAGTTAAGGCACCATGAAAGATTCTTTCTCTTGAGTTGGAGACATCACTTGGTTTGTTGAATGAGGGCCTGAAAAATTATTGCTGAACTGCCCTTGCTTGATCTTGGTGAACTTAAAATTGGGAGGGAACCCAATTAACCTGTAGCATTTCTCTCGAATGTGTCCAAGTTTTCCACAGTGACTGCATGTTAAATCCTTTTCCTTTTTCTTGAATGAGGTGTTATTAAACACTGCTGAAGCTGAAGATTCAGCAGAAGGAACTACCATAATTCGTGTTTGCCTTTGTCGTTCTTCTTGCAAAATCAGGAAGAAAGTTTTATCCAAAGAAGGAATCTGGCTCATCAAAATGATTTGCCCCCTAATGTTTTCATAAGTGTCACTTAGGCCCATGAGGAACTTGAAAAAGTAGTTGGCTTGTTGAGTTTCTCCCATTGTAGTGAGGGCCTTGCAAGTGCAAAGACCACATGAGCAACATGATCCTAGTCTGTAGTTGTTGAGTTCCTCCCAGATTCCATTAAGTTGAATGAAGTACTCACTCACAGATTGGGTCCCTTGCACTATAGTTCTAGGTTGCTGCTGAAGTTGATAGATTCTTACAGAGTCTGGTTGGGAAAAACGAGTGTGAAGTTTGTCCCATATAGTCTTTGCCAAGCTGATGTAGAAGACATTTGATGCAATCTCTTTTGTGATGGAGTTGAGAATCCATGAGAGTATGATATTGTTGCAGCGCATCCAGGGGATGTAAAGACGGTCATCGTGTGATGGGATTGGAATGCTTCCATCAAGGAAGCCCAGTTTATTCTTGATTGAGATTGCTAAGGTGAAAGACCTTTTCCAAGACAAGTAGTTAGATCCTGAAAGAGGTGGAGAAATGATTATAGTGTGAGAGTTGTCACTGTGATGTATTTAGAATGGACTATGTGGATTTTCTGAAGGTGAAGGATTATTGGAAATGGGTTCATGCGTATCATCATCAGATGCCATTGTAAAAGGATGAGTGAAGGAGCTTCAGGAAAAAAAAATTGTTTGTGAGAAGAAAACAAAACTGGGAAGGAATGCAGCTGTATGTATGAGCCTGGCTTAGAGCATCGGTAGTGGTTTATGCATCTTCATATGCAAAATCATCTCTTTTGAAGAATGATTCCCACATTGGTTTATGCATATTTGAACCAAATAATAATAAAATTTTTTATTTGTTTTCTAAAATTATTTTTTATATATATTTTACAATTAGCATCCACTTTATATTATCAACTTAATACAAATTTTATGTATCAAAATCATTTTAATATAAATTTTACAAAGTTAATTTTAATGTGTATGAGAGAGAAAAAAATAGTAAAATAATATTTAAAGAATGAAAAGTGCTTCTTCAAATTTGAAGAAGCACTATTTATAGTTATACAAAAATTTAGAGATGCATAAGCCAATGTAGATGAATTTAGAGACATATTCTTCAAATTTAAAGATGATGATGAAGATGAAGAAGCCACTACCAATGCTCTTAGTGTTCTGATACCATGTTAAGAATTGAGTTAAAAAAGATGAAGTTTTGAAGAGGAGAACATTTCTTATCTCATTGATCTGGTTCAATGACATATAATCTACTTGCTATTTATACATTACAAAAGCTGAAGAAAAAGCTATAAAGAACAATTAACTTTAAATCTTCTATACAAATACAATAACAATTTGCAACTTTTTATGGGTAGCATGGTTTAGACAGTGCTCTATATCAAGTTCTTGATAGTTCATGTGTGCAACCATGTTTTTCACATATCTCTTCAGACCCAAAGCTTTCTTCCTTTTTGCTGCTGCCTTCTGCTTCTTGTGTGCTGCCGTATGCTTTATTTGCTTTTGCTGCTGCATGTATTTCTTGAGTGTTGCAGTGTACTTCATGTTTGCTTCTGTTGTTGCATGTGTTGCTGCTGCTGCATGTTTGCTGCTACTGCTGTATGTCCTTCTTGCTTGCAATTACATTTTATTTTGTGCTTTTGTGTGCAATTCTTGAGACTCTCTCTCTCTCTCTCAGTGCTCAACCGCCAGCTCTGCTCGTGTCTCTTCCACCTCGCAGCTACTCTCACGGTGAGCCTCTGCCGCATGAGTACCTTGGGTCTAGTGAATACGTCCTTGCTAAGTTATGTTTATGTTTTTATGTAAGGTCTTTACGTAGGTGGTAGGAAGGATTAGTTATATGGAATTACAAATTTTGCCCTCACTTTTAAAATATGTTGTTTTAAAGTTATATTTTAGTGGGTTGTTTTTACGTTGTGCCTGTTGTCTTATTATAGAAAACTATTTTTTTTAAGGGTGCATCTTTTAATTAGTTTGAAAGTTGTTTAAAAAGAAAATATTTTATATGATTTAAATTATGTTATTAAGTATAGATTTTTACATTTTTGATTTCAAAAGTAAATGGTAACTTTGTATTTTTATTTTGAACGCTTTAAACATAAATTAGTTCATTTTTTATTAAATATTTATGGTTTCATTTAATAGATTTTGATATAATTATATTTTTTAGTATTTACAGTTAGACTTCAATAGTATATAAGTTAGGATTTGAGAAATTAAGTGGGTATTGATGGATTTGGGAAATGATGGTATTTTAGAGTTATGAGAATTTTTAGGTATTAAGGAATTAAAATAGGTTAATTTTAGCATTTTAGGTTTAAATATCGAAATACGTGTTTGACTGAAAATTTACAAAAATTATGTGATTATTTTATAAGTGACGAGTAAATTTTGTTCGGCATTATTAAGAAAATTTTTTGAAAAGCTAAGAAATTCAGGTAAGCGAGATTCCTATGCTAGATTTGCATAAAAGAAATGAACTGAGGGTGGTTTGTAAAAATATGCATGTTGTTTTAAAAAGAAAAGGTAAAAAACAATCTTAGTATATGTTTTGTATTCACTCATAAAATCTATATGAAAGAGAAAAGAAATGCTTTTGATATGAATAGTATAGACATGAGCAATATTTGACATGTTTATGAAATGTGCAAAAGAGCGAATATGAAAATTGAGATTTTTATAAAAGTGATGTGAAATGTTTTGGATCTATTATTAATCATCTAAAAATGATATGAACGTGTTCGGCACGTGGTTTGATATTATATGGATATGAAAAATCTTTGGCATACTTATCTGTTATGATTTTGATTTTGAATATGGTTCTGATATGATGATACTGGTTTACGTGATATTGTTGGTACCAACATGATATGATATGATATGATATGAGTGCACCCACTTTGAAAACAAAGTGGTATTTTATGTGTTCTTTCCTGTGTGCACACTTGGGACTCTGAGATTGAAAAATAGAAAGTTTCACAATATGATACTACCTGGTTTGGCCACTGGGGATAGCACAACCCTACCACGGGGGTTAAACATGGTATATGATATGATATGGTGACATGATGTAATATGATACGATACGATATGATAAGATGAAGATGTTCAGTTATGTTATGCCAAAGTATTTTTGGATATGAACAAAGTGTTTTTGAATATAAACAAAGTGTTTTTGAATATGACTAAGCATTTTTTAATATGAAAATGGTCTTTGAATATGAAACAGATCTTTGAATATAAACAGTTGGTTTTTGGAATATGAAAATGGTCTTTGAATATGAAAAGTGTCTTTAAATATGAACAGTTGGATTTTGAGTATGAAAAGATTAAAATGTCGCTCTGATTTTCTTATAACATGTTTATGAGATCTGCATATAAAAATGAAATGTTTTGTTTCTGCATACTGAATTCTCTAAAAAGGTTTATGTTTACAAACTAGTATATGTTCACTACTTACTGAGTTGTTGATAACTCACCCCTTATCTCCATAACATTTTTCTGATAAGTTTTGGTGGTACAATTGGGGATCAAGATTAGAAATAATTTATAAGGCTACGTGAGCATAATGGAATAAGTACAAAGATGGTACTTTGGTTATCTGAGCATTTTATTTTATAGTTCTGTTTTGCTTTGTCGATTGGGTATTTTGGAAGGTTGAGGTTTATTTTGAGATTTTGTGGTGCTTGAGATTATTCATTTTGGAGTAGTTGATTTGAAACAGCGAGTTGTATTTGTTATTGAAAACTTTGGAGTCTATAACTATATGATTGAGATATGATTTTGAGCGACGAGGAGTAACTCTCTGACTCATTTGGGACTGGGGCGCATCAACACTCAATACTGATAATTATTGGATAGTCTTGATGATAAGCATTGTACACAATTGACAGAGCCAATACAAAGAGAAAGCCCTCTTCAAATTCTCCTCCTTGAAGCTTCACACACACACAACATATATAATATATAATTCAATTCCTAAAATAAAAAAATTAGATTATAAAAAAGAATAAGAAAAGGCCTCATGATTATAGAATATCCAAAAGCATACAATTCAAAGTGAAAGAGATACCAATGTGTTCCAAACTCCATAGAAAATGATGCAGTATAGTTGCTATTTTTAGAGAGAGACAGTGATTGACTGAGAAGGTCAACTAACGATCTTATTGAAAAGTTGCTAAAGAGGTCCTCTCTTCCTGTAAGGTGGGTGTTTTCTCTTTACTGTTCTTCTGAACGTAGAGGGCCCCTCTTGAATGTTTGTTCGAAGAGTTCTTTTCAGTAGGCAGTAAGGGTGGTCACATATTCTCATTCATGGCAGAAGAACTATCTAGCCTTTATGAGGGCTTGTGTCTTACGGAGGAGGAGAAACAAGAAGTCCCCATACCAATGGAGGAAGTCTTGTTATCCATTGAAAAAAGCAAGAAATGCTTGGCAGCTCTTGTAGTAGCAGATAAAGAGGTGAACAGAGGAGCATTTTGCTCTACTATGAGTAAAGTCTGGAAAGTGGAAGGCCAGTTATTCTTTAAAGACCTTGGATATAATAGATTCTTCATAGAGTTTCAAAATTCGACGGATAAAAACCGAATCCTTTCCGGAAGACCCTGGTCTTTCGATAGGTATTTGGTGTGTTTAGTTGATTGTGAAAGTTGTTTAGCACCCAAAGATATGGCATTTAGTGAAGAACCCTTCTGGATACAACTCCATGATCTGCCATTTGCTGGCATGAATAGAACAATGGGGGAAAGGCTGGGTGCAGCTGTGGGTACAGTCGTTTCAGTGGATGTAGACAAAAGTCGAATGGCATGGGGCAGCTTCCTCAGGGTTAGAGTGCTCTTAGATATCTCCAAACCACTTACCCATGGCAAGTTCATTAATATGGTCAAGAAGCAATACTAGATTCCGTTTAAGTATGACAGGTTGCCTATGTTTTGATTTCAATGTGGTGCAATCAAACATACAGGCCTTGCATGCCCAACTTCTCCTTTGGGAGGTAAACATCGTGAAGGAACTACAACATAGTATGACTCCGGACTCAGGGCCAACATGCACCTGAGAAGCTACACGTAGTTCAGTAGAAAGGAGGGTGATTTCAAAAATTCAGGAAGTTGGCGCCAAAACAAATCTGGGGACAGCAGGTAGGAGGAAGATAGGATGGGGCAGACTGTTCCAAGCCATCCTGCTGTAGGATCTGAGCAAGAAGATTTGGGGAGTTCTGATAATTACTAGCTACGAGGGACTCTACTGGGAAAAGGCAATAAGTACAAGTCAAAAGGTCACTTGGACTCTCCTATCCAAGGTAGTTGTGACAGTCTAGAGAACCCAAATTTGGCTGAAGAGCACCCTCAGGAGGCACTGAATTCTAATGTGGGCTTCTCGAGCCAAGGCTTTTCCATGGATCATGTTGATCTTGGTATGGCCAGTCCTATCAGAGGTTCCTCTCAGGTTAGTTCCCCATCACATAACTCTCCTGTCAAACATTTCACCTTTAGTGCTATCAAAAGGCCCACTTGGAAGAGAAAGGCAAGAGGGATGGGCCTTTCAGAACTGCATGGCCCCTCTGATCTAATTATGCATGAAACCAGTGAACTGAAACACAGAAAAAGGATTGCTGAAGAAAGTAATGGACCTATCATGATAAGGAGAAGAGCAAAGCAAGCTAAGTTGGCAGAGGCTGGTTCCCAGCCTTGCCAATCCCAATGAAACACTTAGCTTGGACCTGCTGAGGGCTTGGGAACCCTCGGACAGTTCTTGAACTTCGCCTGTTGGTGAAGGAAAAGAGCCCGGATGTTATCTTCCTCAGTGAAACCAAGTGTAGGAAGGGGAGAATTGAGTCCATTTGGGACAAGTTGAAGTTTGATCATTGTTCTTCAGTTGATAGCATTGGAAGGAGTGGTGGTTTAGCATTCCTATGGAAAAATGAGGTGATGGCCGTGTTAGACTCTTACTCAAACAATCACATTTCCCTTCTTATTAACTCTGATATCTTGCAGAAAAATTGGACAATTACAGGTTTCTATGGCCAACCTGTGACTGCCAAAAGGAAAGAAAGTTGTGACCTTCTTAGAATAATCCATTCTAAAGTCCAAAACACTTGGTTGTGTATGGGTGATTTTAATGAAATCCTTTACCAAGATGAACAGTTTGGATCAAATATCAGACCTTTTAAGCAAATGCAGGAATTCAGAATGGCCTTGATGGACTATGGGCTTGTGGATGTGGGATTTGTGGGGTTGAAATATACCTGGTGCCACAGAAGGGAGGGGTTTGAATTTACCAAGTCTAGGTTGGATAGGGCCATGGCTAATGATGCATGGCTAAACCTCCTTGGAGTAAATCATGTTCTAGTACTGCCTGGACAGTGTTCTGACCACAATTCGCTCCTTATTCAATGTATGAATCATACTCTAATGGAAGGTCCTAAACAAAAGATTTTCAGGTATGAAGTTGCATGGGGTAAAAGAGAGGGATGCCTTGAACTCATTCAAGCTGTGTGGCAGCAGGGTTCCCCTAGGGGCTCAAATCTTTCAATTGCTAGAGAGGGTTTGTTGAAATGCAGAGAAAAACTTAAGACTTGGAGTAAGGAGGCTTTTAGAAATCACCAGAGGCTTCTCACCCAAAAAAGAGAAAAGTTAAGGCTACTACAAGATTCTAATACTGGCCAGTATAGTAGCCAGATCAAATCCCTACAAAAAGAAGTTGATGGTTACCTTGAAGAAGATGATTTGAAGTGGAAATAAAGAACCAAACAAAGATGGCTTCAAGATGGGGACAGAAACACCAAATTCTTTCAATAGTGTGCTACCCAGAGGAAACAGGTGAATTCTATTAAAGAGATCACCAATGAGGATGGTGTTCTGGCAACCAATCAGGAAGAAGTTGCCAAGACCTTCCAAAGTTTTTATCAAAGCTTGTTTTCCACATCTAATCTGAGGAACATAGAAGCTACCCTCCAGTCCTTTCATCTAGTGGTCAGTGAAGAAATGAACTCCTATCTCGCTTGTCCATTTTCTGAGCAAGAAGTAGTCATAGGCATACAAGCCATGAACCCCCTTGGGCCCCTGGGGCTCAATGGTCTCCCTGCAGTTTTCTATCATCAACACTGGGCCACTATTGGAAAAGGGGTAACAGCAGTAGTCCTAGATGTTCTAAACACCAGGAAAGGCCTAAGTGAACTAAATTAGACCTTTATTTCCCTGATTCCTAAGAATAAGTCCCCTAAGTTAGTCACAGATTATCGACCTATCAGCCTCTACAATGTCCTTTACAATATCATCTCCAAAGTAATTGCAAATAGACTTAAAGGTATCCTGGCCAACATAATCTCCCATTCCCAGAGTGCTTTTGTCCCAGGGAGATTAATCTTTGACACTGTGATTGTTGCCTACGAATTGCTGAACTCTATGCAAACTAGATTAAAGGGGAAAAAATGGATTTATGGCACTCAAACTCGAAATGAGCAAGGCATATGACCGAGTGGAATGGAAGTTCTTGTAAAAAGTGATGATTAAAATGGGCTTTGACAGATTATGGGTTGAACTGGTGATGCAATGTGTCAACATGGTTACTTACTCAATTTTAGTTAATGGAGTCCCTCAAGAGTCCTTCTCCCCTTCTAGAGGAATCAGGCAGGGAGACCCTTTATCTCCCAACCTGTTTATCATATGTTCAGAATTCCTTAGTCACAGCCTTATCCAAGCTGAGATGGAGGGCCAAATTACTGGTATTCCACTTGCTCGAGGTTCCTTACGTGTGAACCATCTATTATTTGCAGATGATAGCTTGGTCTTCTGCAAATCCAACCCAGCAGAGTGGAGTAGATTACAGAAAGTCCTCAGCAATTATGAGCAAGCATTGGGCCAAAGACTTAATCTTGAAAAAACTTCTATCTTCTTCATCAGCAATACTAAACCTGAGGTTCAACAAGCCATACTACAACAAGCAGGAATTAAAGCCTCTGGCCCTTTTGACAAGCATTTGGGACTACCATTCTTTGTGGGAAGACACAAGACCAGAACCTTTAATCCAATCCTAGACAGGATCAAAACCAAGATGGTCAGTTGGAAAACCAATATGCTCTCTCGTGTTGGGAGAGAAACCTTACTAAAATCTGTTCTTCAATCAATCCCCACCTATAGTATGGGTATTTTTAAAATCCCCAAAAGCATTCTAAGACGTCTCAACCAACTTATGCAGTCCTTTTAATGGGGTCAAAAGGATGATAAAACCAAAATCTACTGGCTAAGCTGGCGGGCACTCGGAAAAGCATAGTGGGGGATTGGGATTTAGAGACTCTGAATAGTTCAATCTAGCATTACTAGCTAAGCAAGGTTGGAGGATTATCCAAAACCCATCTTCTCTTGCTGCTCAGGTACTCAAGGCCAAATATTTTTCTACCTCATACTTCTTTTCAGCCAAGCCAAGAGCCAATGATTCATATGTTTGGAGAAGTGTCCTCTCGGCAAAGCCAATTCTCATCGAGAGCCTATTATGGAAAGTAGGAGATGGAAAAATTATCAAGATCTGGCAAGACAAATGGCTTCCCCACCCATCTACCTTTAAAGTCCAATCTCCTGTCAATATCCTGCATGCAGAGGCACCAGTTTCGGACCTTATTAACCCAGACACATTACAATGGGACCTCCCTCTCGTATATTCCATCTTCACAGATGCTGAGGCTAGCTTGATTAGCAAGATGACCATTAGTCCCTACAGAAGCCGAGATGTTCTGACATGGAGATGTTCAGGAAATGGGAAATTTTTAGTGAAAAGTGCCTATCACTTACAAGGCACCATGAAGGAGGACAGACTGGGGCAAGCCTCAAGACAGACCAATAGCTCAATCTTCTGGAAAACAATTTGGGGTATTCAGGCACCCCAAGCCACCAAATCATTTCTCTGGAGAGTAGCTAAGGAATCTCTTGCAACTAATCTCAACTTACACAAGAGAAAGGAGGTGGATTTCCCATTATGTCAAATCTGCTCCATGTTCCCTGAGTTAGTTACACATGCCCTTTGGACCTACATTGCTGCCCAAGATGTGTGGTCTATGAGCTCAAGAAGGATACAAAAATTGGGTGTGCTGAGTGGCTCGTTCAAAGAAATACTGATGCCTATCATATACCAACTGTCCCCCTTGGAAGTCATAGAAGTAGCAGTTACTGCTAAAACCATCTGGCATAGAAGAAATACTTGGCTATTTGAGCAGCAGTTTTGCTCCCCTATTCAAGTGTTCAAGCAAGTACAAATAGAGATGGTTGCTATTGGACTGTGGCTAGAGAGGATGCATAACAGGTTAAAGTCCAGAAGCCTCATAGCACTCATTGGTTTGGGCCCCAACCAAATTTCTTCAAAGCTAACTGGGATGCAGCCATTGACAAAGACAACTCGAGACTAGGAATTGGTGTAATTATCAGGGACTCGGCTGGATTAGTTGTAGCCTCTTTAAGCTCTTCGATGGCCTTAACTCCTGATCCTCTTCTTGGGGAAACAGTAGCTGCTCTTAGAGCTACTTCTTTGTGCATAGAACTGGGTCTACATCACTTCATCCTAGAAGGCGATTCTCTAACGGTGGTTAAGGCTATCCAATATGCGGATGAGAACTAGAACTCCTCTAGTTTGGTTATTAGAGATATCAAGTTATTATTGTCTAAGGTCCAGGTCTGGTCTATCCATCATATCCTGAGGGAAACGAATGGAATTGCCCATGTTTTGGCAAAATTTGCTCTTACATGTTCGAAGGATTGTATTCTTATTGAGGACTATCCTCCTTGTATCCAACACTTGCTCTAAATGAATGAAATATGATCTTTTCAAAAAAAAAAAAAAAAAAGAAAAAGAGAGAAGGTCAACTAACATTAGATAGCTTTAATTTTCTCAACATTGTTTATTTATTTTTTAATTAATGATGCAATAACATAAATCAAGAAACAAGAAGGAGGTGAGGTACCCCGGCCAACAAAACCACACTAATTTGAAGATATAGTGCATGATATGCGTAGAATAAAGCAATATAAAGATGTACTAATTAGTAAATTAGTTTCGGCCATGTTCCTTGACCCAATCAAGTTGGGATCACCTTAAACAACAGGTTGCATGTAGTTCAATTGGGGGGACTACATTGTTGTGGTTTGAGGCCTTAACACAATCATTTGTGTAGGTGATTGAACTAAATTTTCTCAATTTCTTCTTATCTTGATCCTTAGTTAAGATAAGTGCATGAAAACTTAGCGTTGGATATGAGGAAGTAGACTATCTAGCAAGTTCGAGCAATCAAAGGGTTAGATGATGAGACACATGACAAGGCTCGCAATTAATGAAAATTGGGTGCAATTTATAATACGGGACAACTTAGATAGCACTACGTAATTAGGAATATTAGTTAATGGCAATTGGTTTAGACCATATTCCTTGACTCAGCCAAGTTGGTCATGATCATCACCTAAAATTATAGTCTGCATATAGTACTTCAAGTGGGGGACTACACTGTTAATGTGGTTTGGGGCCTTAGCACAATCACTTCATGTGTAGGTGGTTGAATTAGAGTTTCTCAATTCCTTCTCATCCATATCCTTAGCTAGGATAAGTGGGAACTTAGTTGGCAGGGGTGGTGGAATAATATTCACGGGGCGACGGGCAGTGGAATGATTTATAAGCTAGGCAAGAGATGTTATGGTTGGCTCAGGGCAGATGGAGTAAGTGTGGGATCCCATAGTGGAGTGACCAAGAAGCCAAATCACACTCTTTCCTCTGAGTTCTATATTTCTGTTGTCACGTCACAATACTAATTTAAATAATAAAAACAAGAAAATAAACTAAAGACCTCCTTATATAATAAATTGAGTTCACATTTTTCATCTTAATAAAGCTATCAAACCTACTCAGATTGTTCTTTCATAAAGTTTCAAGGAAAGTAAAACTTAAACTATTCTCTAGATGATACTTATTTCATAGCTTTCCTTCTAACCCTCCTATGTGTCCTCTAAGCTTTCTTATCGGCATGCTCCTCTTTAATATCTATAAGACAATAAAATTTACAGGTAGAAGATACGTACACAGCTCGGTAAGTAGGATTGGTTAAGTTGGGTGTAACATATGAGGCTCAATTATTAAATCATGCATTGTAACACCCGTCCTTGTGATGGAACTTTAATGAATAGTTTTAAAAAATGAACGAAAATTACTAAAATTTTTAAAAAGTTATCCTTCATTCCCAGTGTGAATATTGTGTCAATTATTCTACAATTTGTCTTCTTTAATCTAACTGATGTTTATGCAGCCAATATAATTGTGACACTTGGTGATATGCAGCGGCACTTATCAACTATGCAGTGAAGGAAACTTGTGCTATGCACATGAGCATTCGATGGCTTCATTGGAATAATAGTTACTGGATGTATACACGTGTTGTAATCTGCTGGGTATGTATATATATGTAATATTGTTCTGATTAGGGTTATGGGTTTCAGTTTTCATTTTGTGTTGTTGTCGTCCTCGAGAGCTCAGTGTATAGAGAGAGTTTATTCTAGGGTTTTGTTACTGAGGGAGAAAGCAAGGGAGATTGTGGCTTGTTTTGGCTCGGTATTTAGTTTAAACGTGTGTATGATACATTGGCTTTGAAAATTACTCAATAAAGAATGATCTCTGAGGCTGTTCCTACCGTGGATGTAGGCCATTAGGGTCGAACCATGTAATCCCTGTTTGTATCTCTTATTCTTTCTTTCTTTTACTCTTTCTTGGTGATTTATTACTTGTTCTTGTTGATCTTGATATTTTATTTCCGATACTTGTATTTTTCTGTAATAAATTTTGGATCTGAGTTCTTTAGCCTTTAAAGGACTCTAGTGTTATTTCCAACAATTGGTATCAAGAGCTTAGGTTCTATGGGGACCACGAAATTTGATATTGAGAAATTTACAGGGGCTAATGACTTCAGTCTATGGAGAATAAAGATGAGAGCCCTGTTAGTCCAACAGGGCTTACAGGATGCTCTCACCTGTGCAATAAGGGGCCTTTCCTCGAAAGAGGAAGGGAAGGTAGAAGTCCAAAAGGACATCCTTCAAAAGGCCCATAGTGTTCTCATTCTTTCATTAGGAGATAAAGTGTTGAGGGAAGTAGCTAGTAAGGAAACAACTGCTGGTATTTGGCTAAAACTAGAACATCTATATATGACTAAATCTTTGGCTAACAGACTGTGCAAGAAAACTAGGTTATATACTCTCAAGATGACCCCTGGAACTTCTATAGGGGAACATCTGGACACTTTTAATAAGATTATATTAGATCTAGCTAATATTGACATTAAGGTGGAGGATGAGGATCAAGCAATCCTCTTGCTGAGTTCTTTGGACTCATCATACCAGAATCTTAAGGAAACCATGATGTATGGTAGAGATACTTTATCCTTAGATGAAGTGCAATCTGTACTTCATGCTAGGGAATTACAAAATCAAGAAGATACCAAACGAGAAAATGGTGAGGGTTTGTCTGTTAGGGGAAGACTAGAAAGGAGAGGCAAGAAAAATAAATTTGAAAATAAGAGAGGAAGGTCTAAGTCTAAAGGAAAATAGTTAAAATGTTTTCTATGTCACAAAGAAGGACATTTCAAGAGAGATTGTCTTGATAAGAAAATTTAGTTAGGAAATAAGAATAAAGAGGATGGGGATGTAGCAGTGGTGTTAGAAGGGTATGAAAGTGCTAAGGTACTTAATGTATCTGTGACTGGATCTGAAAAAGAATGGATTTTAGATTCAGGTTGCTCTTTTCACATGTGTTCCAATAGGGACTGGTTTGAAACCTTTTCTGAATTGGATGGTGGATATGTAATTCTAGGGAATAATAAATCCTGTAAGATCATGGGTATTGGGTGTATAAAACTAAAACTTTATGATGGGATGGAGAGACTTTTGAGGGAGGTCAGGTTTATACCTGACCTAAAGAGAAATCTGATTTCTCTTGGTACCCTTGATAACTCTAGTTATACTTTTAAGTCTGAAGCAGGGGTCCTTAGAGTTACTAGAGGTTCTCTCACAATTATGAAAGGGATAATTAAAAATAGCCTTTATACTTTAGTTGGCAAAACCATTGTGGGAGAAGCATCCACTGTACAGAATGTTACTAAAAATAAATCTGTGCTTTGGCACAGGAGGTTAGGACATGTTAGTCAAAGAGGGCTTTTAGAATTAAACAATCAGGACTTGTTGAAAGATACAGGTTTGGACAACTTACCTTTCTGTGAGGATTGTGTATATGGAAAGGCTAAAAGGGTTAGTTTTAAAATGGCAACTCATATGATTAAACAGACCATAGATTATGTACATTCTGACCTTTGGGGACCTTCTAGAGTAGCTTCACATGGTGGAGCAAATTATTTTCTCTCCATCATTGATGATTACTCTAGGAAGGTATGGATCTACATTCTTAAACACAAGAGTGACACTTTTGGAAAGTTTAAAGAATGGAAATCTTTAGTAGAAAACCAGGTAGGCAGAAAATTAAAAACCCTAAGAACAGAGAATGGGCATGAGTTTCTATCAACATATTTTAATATTTTCTGTCAAATGGAGGGGATTTTAAAACATAAACTGTGAGGGAAACCCCTCAACAGAATGGCCTAATTGAAAGGATGAATAGGACCATTCTAGAGAGGGTGAGATGTATGTTATTTAATGCTGGGTTTTCTGGGCTGAAGCTGCTGCTACAGCAGTTCATTTAATTAACAGGTGTCCATCTTCTGCCATAGGTTTTAAAACACCACAAGAAATGTGGACTGGGAAACCTCCCAGTTATGATTACCTTAGAATTTTTGGGTGTACAGCCTATGCACAGTCCAAAACTGATAAGTTAGACCCTAGGGCACTAAAGTGCATTTTTGTGGGATACCCTTAAGGGGTTAAAGGGTATAAACTATGGATAGATGAACCTGTCAAACATAAATGCATCATAAGCAGGGATGTGACCTTTAATGAATCCCAAATGGCATGGGTACAGAATATAAAAGTAGAACATCAATCTTGTAACACTGAGGAAGATGTTCATGTTGAGGTGGAGAGAGAAAACACTTCAACAGATCCTAACACTGAGCATATCAGTAACTCTGAGGCCCCAATCTCAGAAGACTTAGATAAATAAGGTTTTGACCCTTACATTTTAGTAAGAGACAGAAAGAAAAGGGTTATAAAACCACCCTTACGGTATGGTCAAGCAGAGCTTACATCTTTTGCTTTGACCATTGCAGATGAGGTTGTTTATCAAGAACCAAGGAACTATAAAGAGGCCATTGCTAGCAAGGATGCCACTAAGTGGATATTTGCTATGCATGACGAAATGGAGTCTCTTAATAAAAATAAAACTTGGGAACTATTTACAAAGCCTAATGGGATTAAACTGGTGGGATCCAAGTGGATCTTTAAAAGAAAGGAAGGCATACCAGGGGTAGAAGGTACTAGGTTTAAAGCAAGGCTAGTGGCTAAAGGTTTCACCCAAAGGGAGGGAATTGATTTTAATGAGATTTTCTCTCTTGTAGTTAAACACAGTTATATTAGATTGCTTCTATCTTTCATTGCTTATCATGACTTGCATTTAGAACAGCTGGATGTAAAAATTGCTTTTTTACATAGAGAATTGGAAGAGGTAATTTACATGCAACCTCTTGAGGGGTTTATAAAAGACATTAACTCTAATAAAGTATGTTTGCTTAAAAAATCACTGTATGGTCTAGAACAATCTCCTAGACAATGGTATAAGAGATTTGATACTTACATACTTGAAAATGACTTTAAAAGAAGCTGTTATGACAGCTGTGTCTACTATAAAGATGTTAATGGAATATTAATATACCTTCTACTGTATGTAGATGATATGTTAGTAGCATGTAAAGACCCTGCTTTGATCAAACAAGTTAAGTATATGTTGAAGTCTGAGTTTGATATGAAAGAACTAGGGCCAGCAAGTAGAATTTTAGGAATGGATATTATAAGGAATAGGTCAGAGAGATGTCTGTACCTATCCCAGAAAAATTACATTTCTAAGGTTCTCAAAAGGTTTGGTATGGATCAAGTTAAGTCTGTCAGCACACCTTTGGGTCAACATTTCAAGTTGTCCTCGAGTTAGGCCCTAGAAACTGATTCAGAACTAACTTTTATGCAACAAATTCCCTATGCTAGCATGGTGGGAAGTGTGATGTATGCAATGGTCTGCACAAGGCCTGACCTTACTTATGCTGTTAGTGTTGTTAGCAGGTTTATGAGTAACCCTGGTAAGGCACACTGGCAAGCCATTAAATGGTTGCTAAGGTATATGTTTGGAACTGTTAATTTAGGTCTGAAATATGGATCAAATGTTAAGAAAGGTTGTGAGTTAGAAGGGTTTGTAGATACTGACTATGCTGGTAGTGTTGATACCAGGAAATCTTTAACAAGTTATGTTTTTACTACTTATGGGGGAGCTATTAGTTGAAAGTCAAACTTGCAATCAGTTGTGGCCTTATCTACTACAGAGGCTGAATATATAGCCTTGACAGAGGCTATAAAAGAAGCAATATGGCTAAATGGTATATCACATGAATTAAGCATTTTTTAAGGAAAAATCAGTGTACATTGTGATAACCAGAGTTCAATATATTTGGCTAAAAACCAAGTATATCATGAAAGGATTAAGCATATAGACATTAGGCTTCATTTTGTAAGGGATATTATTGAGTCTAGGGAAGTTGGAGTGGAGAAAATTCCAACTGAGGAAAATCCCTCAGACATGATGACTAAATCTCTACCATTAGCAAAGTTCAGACGCTGTCTGAACTTAATTAACATGCATTCTACTGGGGGTCCTTAATAGAGGGACATTGCAGGAACAACCAAGATGAGAATAGGATATAAGTGATGGGTATAATATTGTCAAGGTGGAGAATTGTGAATATTGTGTCAATTATTCTACCATTTGTCTTCTTTAATCTAACTGATGTTTATGCAGCCAATATAATTGTGACACCTGGTGATATGCAGCGACACTTATCAACTATGCAGTGAAGGAAACTTGTGCTATGCACATGAGCATTCGATGGCTTCACTGGAATAATAGCTATTGGATGTATACACGTGTTGTAATCTGCTGGGCATGTATATATATGAAATATTGTTATGATTAGGATTACGAGATTCAGTTTTCATTTTATGTTGTTGCCGTCCTCGAGAGCTCAGTGTATAGAGAGAGTTTATTCTAGGGTTTTGTTACTGAGGGAGAAAGCAAGGGAGATTGTGGCTTGTTTTGGCTCGGTATTTAGTTTAAACGTGTGTATGATACATTGGCTTTGAAGATTACTCAATAAAGAATGATCTCTGAGGCTAGTCCTGCCGTGGATGTAGGCCATTAGGGCCGAACCACGTAATCCCTGTTTGTATCTCTTATTCTTTCTTTCTTTTACTCTTTCTTGCTGATTTATTACTTGTTCTTGTTGATTTTGATATTTTATCTCCGATACTTGTATTTGTCTGTAATAAATTTCGGATCTGAGTTCTTTAGCCTTTAAAGGACTCTAGTATTATTTCCAACACCCAGGATAGAAAAGATTCTATTGTTAAAAATTTAACCTGCTCTATAAATTAAAAGAGACTTTGCAGCAGTATTCATTAGGTTAAATTACAAAGTCCATTTTACAAAACATGATTTCATAAATTACATAAATATGCCTAGGCTTCTAACACTTCTTTCTTATGCCATGTCTATCGTGAAACTTTATCCGCATTTTGTTTATGAGGGGAGGAGGGACATACATAAAAATAAAATGAGTCGAATACTCAATAAGCATTACTTCATACTACAGTACTACAACAACCATTTTGGCGCAATAACATGGGTGGTACAAGGGCCTAGAGGAGGTGACTGCTTTGACATGGCAACGCAACAAGAGAGAGAGAGAGATTAGAGAGGGAGAAAGTGAGAAGTAGATGAAGCGGTGATAGAGAGAGGGGAAGGGAGGGAGAGGTAGAGGGAAGGGCTTACCGACGATGTGCAAAAATGGAAACCTAAGGTGGAGGGTGGTGCCATGATGTTGCTGGGACCAAGAGACACAGTAAAGAGATGAGAGAAGACAGAAAGGAGAGAGATAGGGAAATGGGATGAAGGCTGTCGGGGCGCCTGGGGGGGTGGGGGTTTGCGCACTAGGAAAAAAGTGAGAGAGTAGGGATAGGGAGAAGGAAAGGATAAACCAAAGCCTTGAGGGGGGTCCAAAATGGTGCGTTTAGCACTTAAGTAGGTTGGACACATAACAGGCCGAGCTAGGCCTCATAGTAAAATTCAAAATTGTTGGGTGCAATGGATAGTTTCGAGGTTGAGGGTATTTATAGGGAAAATACTATTAACTCCATGAGAAACACTCGATTGGCCAGAAATTTATTAAAAAATCCGTTACTAACGGCAGCAAAGCAAATACTCAAAAATGTTGATGGCGCTCGTGTAGTGTATTCTTATGGAGCTTTATGAGAGAGAACTGAATGTTGGAATGAGTATTGTAGGCAGCTGAAAAAGGAATCGATATTCAAGTGAAGAAGAGAGCTTTTACTTTTAGGGTTTAATTAAGTCCAAGTGAAGAAGAGGTTTGGTTTTGCATGGAAATTTGAAAAAATTGTAATGATTAAATTAGATGGATATTTGGGCCTTTTTTTTTTTTTTTTTTGTTTCTGAAAAAATCATTGGGCTGGTATTACATATGTCAACTACAGTCTAACTTGAACATTGGAAGAGTCTTCCACTAATATTATGGTCAGTTTAGGTTTGGATAGTGATTAGTGAGTTGAGATGAAAGTTGAAAGTTAAATAAAATATTTTTAAAATATTATTTTTAATATTATTATTGTTTTGAGATTTGAAAAAATTGAATTATTTATAATATTTTGTGTGAATTTGTAAAAGTTATAATGATGAGATGAGATGAGATGAGTTGAGAGTGTTTACTAATACAAAATCTCTATTATTGTTTTTAGATCGAATTGTTTATAGCTTTCATTTCAAATAAAAATAATGATCATGAGGAGAAACTTTAAAGAAAATATTCTCTAAAAAGCATGAAAAATAGGAAGCATGAGGTAGGAACGATGCCCGAACACCAGCTAGTAATTAATAGGAACATTAGTCTTTCAAAATGAGTATTCCAAACAATAAAGGGCATGTTTATGGCATCTAAGATAATCACCTTCATATTAATGTAAGAGAAATGATACTCCTTGTAATGAAAATTTTCATCTCTTATCATATTGGTTAATATAAGTACACTTTTTAAAAGTAGTTTGTAAGCTATAAAATTTATTTTATAAGTTCACTATTTAAAATGTCAGTTATTATTTTAATTTTGATTATATAAATATATTTCATTTCGGACAAAAATTAATCATGAGATCGAGAATCATAATTAAGAAAGGAATTGTACGTCCATAAAGCATGGAAAACATGAAGAGTGCATGAAGTAGAAATATTCTAGTAATATTGTAGTCTAAATAATAGTGAGGCTGTTTGTGATGTGTTTCATTGCCAACTAATCTTGACCGCTAACCTGTGTCAAGAAAAGATGGTGACCTGGTATGCTTGGTGCACCTTCGATGCCTAAGTTAGCAATATATAAATATTGTCTGGCAATGAGGGATCAAAAAGTTACATTGGATTGCTAATGCTGGCTCTTTATATAGATGTGGATTATTACTAACAAGGATAGTTCAATCCTTTCCCCAAATCTTAGAGATTTGATAAAGGAAGGGATAACTATATCGCAGGCGAGTATCTCGTTGTGTCCCTAAGAGGGAATATCTTTAATTGGCGAAGATTACCATATTGATGTCCTAAAGTGGTGCGGTTTCCGTGGTGGCATGTGTACAGTATACTCGTGGTCTTTCAATCCATTGGGCTCCCTGAATGGGCCTTATTTGGTATCGTTGGGCTCGTATCGTTGGTTTTGATTGGTTGTTCGTGCTCTCGTGCCCAGGGAGTTTGTAACAGCTCTGCATTTGCATCTAGTCACATTACCAGATCATGGGATCTATCTGCAACAATCATGCTATCAAACTGCTCGCATTCTCCCTTGGGTATTTCAGCCATCGCGTCTCCTTTTATAAATAACTTTCTCCTCCATCATGTGGCCTTTCTTTTGCTTACTCATCTTCTTCATTGTCTGTGTTTTCTGTCAAAACCCTAGCTTCTCCTCACTCGTATCACTCATTTGTGTCAATGGCTCGCCAGATCATTTCTAGACTTCCTTCTCGTGGATCTCCTTCACCCCTTTGACGGGGTCATCATTGACACCAGAGTCCTCTGTCTACAATGTGCCCTATTATGAAGGTTACGATTGGCCGTCTTTCCTTGCCACAGCCGACCTCAAGAATTTGAGGGATTCGTATGGAATCCCCGATTTGGTGGTTCTTGAGGTTCCTCCCCACGGGTTTGTCAACTTTGAGGGCTTCGCTGAGAAGATAGGCTTCACTGCCTATGCTTTTTCTCATGGGTTATGACTCCCTTTTTGTTGACCGATGCATGATGTTCTCAACTACTTGAGGTTGGCACCGGCTCGGCTTTAGTCTAATGCTTGGAGAATTCTAATGTGTTGTTATGTTGCCTGGAGAATGGTTTTAGAACCCACTCAAGAGGAGTATCCCAATTTGACTACCTGAGAGTTTCTTGCCACCCACGCGGTCAGGGCATTGGAATGCAATATTTGCAACTTTTCGTTCTCACCCACGATATCACCTCGCTTGATTTGAAGGCCATCATTCTAATGCCGAATAGTGGCAGAAAAAAATTCTTTTTTATTTCTGGCTAGGGATGGGAGTTTCCTAGTAAGGAGGGCGAGAAGGCGGACTTCCTAGTCCACACCATATGGGGGAAAGTCCTCGATGATAAAGCAATAGCCGTTACTCTCTCCCAATGAGAGCAAGCCTGCATTGAGAGGGTTTATTCTTGGGTCAAGCTTAACCAGGAAGTTGTTTGGACAGAGGCCTTATTGATGAGGGCCCACATTGACAGATTCATAATGATGCCATACTATTCTCATGCGAGTGGTCGTCACCTTCTGAAGAAACCAGCGGCTTCCCAAGACAAGAAAAGGCTTGCCATAACCAGTGGCTTCTTGTGCCTTAGCTTCCCATGGCCTCAACGTGCTTTGGAGCCTCTCGTGGCCCCGACGTGCTCTGGATCGGCTTAGGTTCTTGTGGGGCGGTAGTCTCCTGTTCAAGAAGGTTCTCTTGACTCGGACTACCTAGGTGATTTGATGGGGGCAGGCCCTATCAGATTTCACCATGACCCTTGACTTTGAGTTCCCCTCCTGGGAACTCGAATCTGCCCAATCACCAAATTTCGTTTTTCCTTCAACCCTGCCGGTCAACCAGGAGTTGGTCGATGAAGAGGAAGATGCAAACATCGATGCAGCTTTCTCCCATTGTCTTTTAGACTCATTTTCCTATAATTCCCATGACACAATCCTAACAAGAGAAGTCAAGGTCTGGGTCTTGACTGATGACCTGCGGATTGAGCTTGGATCTCAAGGGGAGGCAAGGGAAAGAGAGCCTACCCCAGGCTCCCTTCCCTCGATCGTCTTTGTTGGTGAAACTCTCGTAGTCCCTGCCGACCTCGAGTTGAGCGGTGGCAGGGTTTCGATTCCCTCTTCGCCATTCAGGTGTCATCCTTCCATGTTCGGGTGGATGAGCCATTCAGGAGTCATCCCTCTCCGTGTTAAGGGGAAAGGCAAGGGCCAGTCACCAACAGTCGACCACACTACAACAAGTTCATCCCAGCCCACCGATGATGAAGGGGCAGGTGCCCTTGAAGATGACTACTCGCCCTCACGTGTAGGTGCCTCCAGCCCTTGTCTCCTGGGGGTCCTTTTGCGGCTTGGTGCCCTTTCCTTAAGGCAAGGTGCACATCGGTCAATCTTGGCCTTCAACTCTACCAGGGTCTCTATCACAGGTGGATTCTATTCGCACTATGGTGAACCAGTTGAGGGACTTCTTTTCCTCAGTAGGTTGTTGTCTGTTTTGGCCCCTGTTTTTCTTTTTTGGACTTGAATTCTTACATGTGTCTGATTTTGGCAAGGTGTGGATCAGTTGGCTGCCTAGAGTGTTGACGAATGGGCCGACTTGGAGGATCAAGTCTGGGCTAGGCATATGTTTGCCTTTTAGGCACAGAAGGAGGTCGAGCAGCTACAAATTGAGAATGCTGAATTGGAGGTGATCCTCGATTAGGTCGACAACTACATACAGTCATTGGAGGGTGATCTGACCGGTCTATGTGAAGATGCGGATGACCTCAGGGGGGAGCTTGACCAAGTAAGGAAAGAAGCCGCTTGTGACCATATTGAGCTGAGAGTGCTTTAGGAGGAAAAAGCTTCGAGGCAAGAACAATTTGTCTCGTTTGGGGGCAAAATTGGAGTAGGCCAGGAGACACTACCATGAACTAGATGAGGTCGTGGTGAAGACTGAGGAGGCCCATCGTCGGCTGGGGCTTGACCTAGATGAAGAGAATGGGGAATTGGAGGAGCTATCTAAGTGGCTTTCGACAATAAAGAAGGATCGCAAGTGGATGGATAATAGGAAGTTGCGAGTTTAGTATTGATCATGTATTGGTCTAAGGGGATATAGCGGCAAAAGTATGAGAATTTGCTAAAAATGAGTTGGGAATTCTGCATTTGAGGACACATTCTTGGTGGGTGAGGGTGTTGCTTTGGTTCTCTTTTGCCAAAATGTCTTCGCAACGTAGTGTCCTCATTGGTATACTACCTTGTATTATCACATGGAGGCTTTGGTTGCGGCATTGTAAAGCAAGGATGAAGGGAGTTTTTGAGTCGCCAGAGAGTGTGTGGTTGTCAGTCAAGGTGTGGTTGCAAAAGCTGTCCACCATTCTTGTGAAATGTAGGTCCCTCTCACCTGTTGATAGAGTAGTTCTCCAGGCCTTGGCTATACCTATTTGTCAAGTGAGGAGTAGAAGATCCCAGTTGATTGTTTGAAAGAAACCAGTTGAGGGTTGGATCAAGCTAAACGTTGATGGTAGCTGTAGAGGGAATCTCGGCAACTGTGGTGGTGGAGGTGTGATAAGGGAACACTTGGGAATTTTTATTGGAGCTTTGTTTGCACATTTTGGTCATGGCACTAATAATATGGCAGACTTGAGAGCTTTGCTAGTGGGTGTGCTGTTCGCATAAAAATATATCTACAAGTGCACAGAATCGTAACAAGTAGTAAAGTGTTTTAAAGAAAACAGTTATCGAACCCATAGGAAATAATTATTCTATTGAGTATTGAAATTGACTAAATTAATTACTATTTGAAAAATTAAAATTTGAAGAATGGTTTATCTAAATTAACTTGAAGAAAAGAACATTAAATTTAGATTTTAAGAATAATAAGAATAGATTTAGAGCGTTTGACTTCACCTAGAAAATCTCACACAATTTATTCTTTCTTGTTATAGAATCCCAATTATTCCAGGTTAATGATAAAAATCCCTTAACTATTCAATATTTTCTCTCGAACAATATCAAAAATATCTCTAACTAATAACTCCATATTTCTATGTGAATTTAACTAATTGGAAACTCATTAAGTTCTTTGGATTTTTCTTGAAATCACACTAGTCGTGGTAAACATCTCTGCTTTCGCTCAACTAATGGTGTTTAATCTTGGAGCTTTAATCATAAATCACCTCTTGGTTTCATTGTGATTCAATAGATCGAACAATAGTTAGTTAAAAAATTGCAAGCATTAAGAACAAGAAATAAACACTCAATCATGTAAATATTGAAAATAAAATAACTTGGAATATAAACTGTGTTCAATGCTAGGCTACATCAAAGCTCTAGAAAATAGAATTAGTTCATAATGAAATTCAAAAGAATAAAACTAGTATTCTTCGTTGAAGTCAGTTGATAAAGCATACTACATATTTATAAAAACAAAAATAAAAAGAGAAATAGTCTAAATTAGAAATAATGGAAGAAATTAATGTTTTTCCTTATCAAAATACTTCCAAAATCTTCGCCCTCTTTCACTCTATCCCTCTCTCACTCTACTCTCTCTCACTCTAGTTGTAATCGGCCTCTCACTCTCACTCTAACCCTCTATCTCATTAAAGCCCTCTCTCAACAATCTCTCCTCTCTATTTTGCACACGGGGGAAGCAGAAATGATTTTTGCTTCCCTCCCGTGCGTGACTTCAAGCAAAAAACATTTCATTTCAATTAACGTTCGAACAACTTATTTAAACGTTCGAACGTTACTTCCTACCAGTTAAATTTTCAATATTTTCGTTTGAACGTTTAAATAAATAGTTCGAACGTTGAAGCTCACCACATAAAACAATAATCGAGTGGGAAAATTCCCGCGAACAATTTATTAACGTTCGAATGTACATGTAGTAATGTCCAAACGATACAATTGAGCGGGAAATTTCCCTCCAAAAATCTGGAACGTTCGAACGTAACTAACTAATGTTAGAATGATAAAAATTCAGAAAATTAAGTTAATTTTTTTTTAATGTTATATAATATATTATAGTTACTATATATATACTATATTTAAAACATATAAATAGTTACTATTATATATTATTGTTATATAATATAATATAGTTACTATATAAATACTATATTTAAAACATATAAATAGTTACTATTATATATTATTGTTATTAATATATTATAGTTACTATATATATACTATATTTAAAACATATAAATAGTTACTACTATATATTAATGTTATATAATATTTATTAACATTCCAAAGTTTCATTCCACGTTGGAACGTTAATACAGATAACATTCGAACGTTATAATTTATTAACGTTCCAACGTATTTGAAACGTTGGAACGTTAATAAATATAATGTTTCAACGTATTTGAAACTTCCGAACGTTAATAAATAAAATGTTCGAACGTTAACTGTATATAAATCCAAAACCGAACGCCTGAAACTCATTTCTCCGTTTTTCTCTGTTTCGAGGCCGCACTCCTCTGTCGCCGCCGCTGTCAAACTCTGCCACAACCGTCACTAAAAAGGTACGCATCTCTATTTTATCTAAAAGTGTATATTTTATTGATCGATTTCGATCGATTTGTATTAAAACCGAAACCCATGGTGGTCGGATTTTCAACTTGATTTTTCGGCCACCACGAGTTACCATTGGCCAAAAGGTCACCGTAGAAATGTTCCTTGAAGTGTATATTTCATTTCTACTATGAACTTTCGGCATTTAACCCAGTAGAAATAGGATTTGGAGCTTTCAAGAACGGCTGAGTTGACTCAGCCATTCCGTTTTGTAACGTTCGAACGTATGCCATTTCAATTTCCTAACGGTTGGCCTTCCGGACGTATATTTTATACGTCCGGACGTTACTACATTTACGTTCGATAGTGTAATTGAACGTCCGGACGTAAGTTTTTTTAATTTTTTAAATATTTTTAACAATTTCACGTCCAAACGTATAACATTTAAATTTATGATACGTTCTATGTTCGGACGTTTAGTTAAATGTTCGAACGTTATATCTTTACGTTCGACCGTTTCATTGTAATGTTCAGACGTATATTTTCTATATTCGAACGTTAATACAAATCAGTTTAATATTAAGACAAATATGCATCAATAGTACTCACAATTTTGTCTCATTTTCTATTTTTAGGAGATGGCTCATCCTTTGCATTCCAGGAAACGAGAGAGGGAATGAGCCACTCAAGACACTGCTCGGATCGGGTCTTGTACTGTTATGGTCGAGCGAGAGGCCCTGATCAACGAGTTCGACGAGCTCACTTGGGAGCAGACCAACCTGAGAGATGTCTTCCTCAGTAGAGGCTGGGGAAATATCTGCACATCGAAGGGTAAGGCATATCTCTCTATGGTTTAGGAGTTATACATGGATATGTGCTCCATGCCTCAGCACGCATCCTCTCACACCGTGACTGTAGGCGGTGTAACATTTGAGTTTTCAACTGAAGTCATCACCGACCACCTCGGGATTGGTCGAGGAGTTCAGACATCGACTGAGACAGATATAGACACTTCTACATCATCTACTGGCCCACTTGATGCATCATCAACCAGAGATGCAAACCAGTCAGAGGTTGAGGGTGCTGACCCTTCGACTATGGATGACGACCGAGACGAGGATTTCTACATCCTCACCGGGAGAGACCGCATGCAGCTCGAGAGGCCGAACTCCTTCCACCAAAATCATTTGCTACCGTTCTTCCGCATGTTGCATCTTATAGTTGCAACAAACGTGGATCTTGTGGCACATAAGACCACATTTAGTCGGACTCGGGCACAGTTTTTGATACAGGTGGCACGTGGAGATGCCATAGATTTGCCCCTCCTCATCTTTGACAGGATCCGTTACGAGGCGAGCATTGTCTCCACAAACAACCTCTCATACGACGTCCTGCTCAGTCGGCTACTACTTGCTCGGGGAGTGCCAACCCAGCTTTTAGAGCTGGCCAGAGATCAGATGAGCGCCCTTGACATGACCACTCAACGACGTAAGTATTGGACAGGCGAGGGGACTTCGGTCACCCCCTGTAGCGGATCTAGTTCCTCCAACGCAACCCCAGCCTAGTGTGGGGAGTAGTGGTCATCAGCCGACCAGTACATCTACGGGAGATGTGCGGCCTGCTTGGATTGATGCAGTGATCTCGTAGCTGACTGCGCATATCGATCGTAAGATCGATGAATGGCTCGCGCCTCTAGAGGCGTCTATCGCCGAGATGTCACACCGTGTACATACCCTCAACAACAAGATTGATATCTTGAATGAGGAGGTATGGGCCGCTACGACTTTCCTGGACGGCGATATTATCTAAGTATTGTTTATATTCAGTTATCATTTATGTATTTTGTTTTTAATATTTGTAAGGAACAATATTATTTAATATATATATGGTTTTTTAATTACAATTCTCAATCTTCTTTAATGTTATAATTTTCAACTTCAATACTAAATCACTGCACTTCAAATATACATAAACATAAATATATACTTAAATATGTATATATAAATATATACATATTTATATATATAAACATAAGTTTATATATATAAACATAAATATTTAAAATATATATAAATATATAATTGTGTATATATAAATGTATACAAGTCAATTTTTTAGACTTGTATCCAAATTATGCAATATAAAAACCACATAAATTTAAAATTAGAACATATTAAATTTAAATTTATAAGTAACGTTCGGACGTTAATTACTAAGGTTCGAACGTTTGTGCCAAAAAATTTCACGTTCGCATGTACGTAGCCACATGTCCGAATGTATTTGTGACGTTTGAACGTAATTTTCTCATTCGTTGGAACGTAAAAAAAACTCATCCGTCTTTAGTGAAGGTTTTCAAAGACCATCACAGAAAATACTTTTAGTGACGGTTTAGGGACTCACAAATTCCTAACTGTCACTAAAAACCAAATGTATTGTAGTGCTACGTGAATATTAAATTCATGTATTTCATGCGTGGTACGTACGGCCTATTATATATGTATATATATTTATATATATGAAACTTCATAAAAAATATGTTACAAAAATTCAGTAAAAAACACATAAGAATCTACAAGTACTCTTCCCAAAACCAAGAAATCAATTTATCAAGGCTCGATTTGTGGGAAAACAAAGTGAAAATTAACTGAAGTCTAGAGTTAAGTACGCGCGTAGATTATAATTAAAGAAACTCCAAAACTATGAACAAAGTAGATTATAAAGCGTACTATATATATATATATATATGACTGAAGTTTAAAGCTATTATTACACTAAAATTAAGTCTATTAATTATTAAAACATTAATGCATGAATCATGCCCATCCTCCTACAGTAATACGTACTACCCAAGTTATAATATGTCCTTGCAGAACGCACTAAAACTACTAAGAAAATAAAAGACGTACATGCATTCGAACCTTGGCGCAGCTCCGTGGGTCGCCCATGAAATCATTCTAATTCCGACTCCCGTGTAAAACCTAGTTATCCAATCGTTAGTAGATGTATCTCCAGTGAATGGGATAAATGGTTGACGTTGAACATGACATTGAATAATGTAATTAATTAGAATATGCTTGGATGCCTCAATTAATCTATATGCTTGCATTTGGATAGATTTTCTCAATATAGAAAATCCAACAGTCCAATCTCCCTTGCAGCCCATTGATCCCGGCCTGTTAACACAAACCATATATATATAGTAGTCCATGCATGACTTTTCTATTTCCTCTTTTTTTTTTCCTTCTACAATATGGCCAAAGATTCTAATTCCAACTTCTCAATTGTAACCTTATGGCCCCCTTGAATTTGAGTAATAAGAAATTCAGTTAGAAAGATTCTTAGTAATAGACTGTAGTTATGTCATGTCCGTCAGTTTGTGAATGATTGGCACTCGTAGAAATCTAGCTTAATTGGTGCTAATATAAAACTTATTCCACAAGAACCTCCGGCCAAAAGTTGCTATGAAACCTTGTTTCTCGAAGCAAAAGACTCGATGCAAACCTCTTGAAAAATATAGTTGATCGAGAAACATTCGCAACATCATAAGTCATTAATTTATAAGAAGTAACAAAGTGAGCTATTTCAGAAAACTGCTCATCGGCCATAGCAACGAAAAGATCATTTTCTCGTTGCATTGGTTCTTGGCAAACACAGCACAAAATCCATATTCACATTACTGATCCAAGGCTGTTCCAAAACAGGAAATGACATGTTCAACCTCGGATTAGTTCTTGTACCGTTTGAGGCCTGAAAAGTCTAGCTAGTTATAACTTTCTACGAATATCCATCTAGCTACCGCCTACCATATGATAGGCCAATAAAATCGATCTTATGCCAATCTCTTGTCCAATCCCACGTTATAGTTCTCAACCTCGAAGTTCTTTCAAGCACAAATGATTATTAATTTCCCTTGAAGAGAAGCTCATGATGGAAGAGAGTCATGTTGAATCGCATGCAGCCTCTAAATTATCATAAACAATAGGACCAAATTAATAACATATCAGTACTAGACAAAGAATTTCTCAAAAAAAAAAAAAAAAAAAAACCAAGGGCCGTTGACTAAGCACATCTAGCTATATGTGCGTGTGTTATTCAATACTTTCAACTTGTGCTTGATCCCATGGAAAATTGATTGAATAAGCCAACCAATGCACATGTCTAACATCTTAATTATATGTAATTCTAAGGTTTTAGACAATTTAGTCACTCTTTTCTACTTACCATTTTCTAAACATATTTGGTTAATTCCTTCTATATAGAATAATACTAGATACGGTCCTAGAATTATTGCAAGTCTGTCCACTTTAAAAAAATAGTAAAATCCATTATTAAAAAAATAATTTTTCATATGGGTACCAAATTTTTTTTTTTTCAAAGAGAATGCATGAGATTTGCATACCATACGACAACAAATATCATTTCTCTTATTACACACAAATCTTTGACGTTTTATGACTTCGATAATTGTCATATGCATGGTGAATGTATTTTTACATACGTGGATAGTTGATACCCAATATATAAAGAATGAAATGATATTAGTAGTCCTAGAGTGTGCAAACTCCCTTTAAAGAAAATGGTTATCTAAATCTACAACCTATATGGAAAAAATATTTTTTAAAAGTGGACTCTAGTACTCTTTTTTTTTTTTTTTAAATGAGTGAGTAATACTTGTACATTTTAGAACTCTATATAGCACTATTAGGATCTTGATTCCTAATTAAATGTATCCAATTTCTATCATGATCATATTGATAAAATAATTATAAAAATATATCATTTAATAATAATAACAATATATTGTACGAAAAGTCTACGTACCTAACTATTTCTTTCTTTAGAAATTAGGAGTTATTTGACAGATGACAAAAGATTGTACTCCCTTAATTCATTTCCAATAAAAGGGGTGAAAGACGTTTAAAGCGTGAGGGGGAAAATATATATTATCAATTCATCATGAAGACATAGTAGGCAAGTGTATCATTGCCCATCATGTATATAATCAGATCATATATAAATATAGACTAGGATTAACAATGTACGTTCATTCTACCTAATTACTTATAATTAAGTTGAGATTATAACGGAGAGAAATTGGGATATATGGCAACTGATATTCACTAGCTATCGCTATATATAGTATGTACACCTAATCATGTAGATCAAAGCGGCTTATAAAAACCGTGATCATATGCCCCATTTTTCCCATGAACGGTCACCACAAATCAATTAACTTGACAAGCCTTCTAAAATGGGGTTTATCAAGTTTTTTCTAGCAATATGCTTCATTGGGTTCACCCTAATTCAAGCCTCCTCGGCACAAAATTCCTACCGAGACTTTCTCAACGCCCACAATGCTGCTCGTGCCCAAGTCGGTGTTGCTCCTCTAACATGGAACCACACGCTGCAAGTCTATGCCAAGAATTATGCTAACAAGAGGAGGGATTGCAACTTGGAGCATTCTAATGGACCCTATGGGGAGAACATCGCACAAGGATGGGGCACCTTCACCGCACTAGAGGCTGTGAAGATGTGGGTTGATGAGAAACAATACTATGATCTCAAGTCCAACTCGTGTAAGGGTGGTGAGTGCCTGCACTACACACAAGTTGTCTGGCGCAACACCAAGCGTATTGGGTGTGCCAGGGTTAGGTGTAATAAGGATGGGGGGATCTTTATGACTTGCAACTACGATCCCATTGGTAATTATGATGGTGAACGCCCATTTTAAAATATTGGTCATGAAGACTTTTAGGGGTGTAATTTGTGGAGTAAAATTATAATGTGGGTGTGGTTATTGTTCTTCCTATGTACCTTTTGACGGCCGGCACTACAAGAAACAGGGTCTTTTCCGATGCCAAAAATTGCCGTAAATGACTCCTAAATTCGCTACAAATATTCTTTCCCAGCGATTTCTACTGTGCCGCATGTATGTCTCAATTGTCTACTCACTTAAAACTTAAACCAGTGAAACATAAAAATCATCAGGAAAATTGATTATTTGCAGTGATTTTTTTCACTGCTAATATTGTGAAAATATGCCACAAATAATATTCGGATTTGGCCGTTAAATAGTTGGAAAAAAGTATTTGCAGCATTTTAAATCGTCGCTAATACACAAAATATTGCCATAAATAGCGTGTTATTATTTCCAGTGTGTACTTAAAATCGTTGTATTTAAGATTATTCTCGGAGCTTGAAATTGGCGCAACTAATTTAAGCGGCGATTTTAGTTCACCTAAAATAATTCAATCCCCTAATTTGGGCATACCTTGCGGCGAATAAAATTCGATGCAATAGAATATTTGCAGTGAATTTAGTTTGCCACAAATACTTTAAGCGGCGTTTTTAATTTTCCTAGAATAATCCAATGCCCTTTGTGATTAATTTTGCTGCGAATTATATTCGTTGCAATAGATCATTGGTAGCAATTTTTGTTCACCACAAAAAATAACTTTTGTATTTCATATTTTTCCTTCGCACATCGTTGATTTGCGATAACTTGGTGATTGAGCAGCAAAGATCCAGCTGTCTGGAATAGGGTTATCAAGTATATATACACTGCCTTCTACATTCACTAGGGAAAAGAAAAATCCAAGTTGGAAATCTCCAAGAGATTGTTTTTCATAACATAAGTTGCACACAAACAATAGCAAAAATTTAATGTATCCATATTATTTAAAACCTTTCTTTACATTAATCTTCCACAATGTCAGCCCAATCCTAACTTGTGATATAATATTACAAGCAAACTAGATGCTACTTCAATGTTTTTAAAGCTATGGATAGTAGAAAAAATATGCAAATATCAGTACTCTAAGTAGGTTAGGATTAATAATTAGCACTTATAATTTAATTGAATTGGCTTACAAAATTCAATTACATTTTAACAGATACCAAGCTATACTCTCTCATCCTTATACAAAAGAACCTTGCATGGTTATTATTTGCATGTATAGAGCATCTCTAATTATGATCAAAATCGCTGGGAACTAAAACTTTCCAAGATGATTTATTCATAATGTCACTAGTGAATTCTGTGGATCATTCATTGAGAACTTAATGAATTTCATTAAGATCATCACATGGCAACCAGCTTTGTGAAGGGAATATGAAAACACTATAACATACTCTAGGGACATGAAAGGTTATATTATAGACCTACCTATAAGCTGGTTAAATGTGCATTCATTCTAGGCTAGCTGCCATGCATTATGGAGCTAGCCACCTATAAGGTTAAATTAGCAAAACCCAAGAAACAAGTTTGACTGATAGTGATGTTATGAAGTATCTGCTAGCTTGGTTGGGGCATACATAAATGCATGCATCAGTTTTTAGAATATCAAAGATCTCCATACCTACATAAGTATTTTGTTCTTGTTTTTCCTTTTTCTTTTCCTAATTGTTTTGAGTGAAGGGTGAATGGAGGCCATGTTGAACTCTTTGAAGAACAAGCTCCCACATTTCTAGCTTCTCCCACCTTGCAAAATATTGACATGTTCAAGCAAGTAATATAACCTCAAACAACTGACAGGATTGATCAGTTCTTACCCTGAGTAGTACAATGAACAACTCAGATTCTATATAAATGATTTAGCATGTTGTCATGTAAGTTCCCATAGAATTCCATTTAAAAGTTGGTAGTAAATAAATATTCAGTAACATTTGTACCTTTTCCATCACTTGTTGAAGCTGGCAAAAATTACAATGGTTCAAATGAGATTTCATCCACCACTCTGCTCATGAAAGAGTGCTCCTTTGTATCAATGTTGAATCCAGCAATGAACGTACTATTTTCTCGCATTCCAACGTTTCCTTCCACTTTGGAACGTTACTAGGAATGACGTTCGAACGTACTATTTTCTTATGTTCCAACGTTTTCTTCCACGTTGGAACATTACTAGGAATGATGTTCGAACGTACTATTTTCTCACGTTCAAACGCTTCCTTCCACGTTGGAACGTTACTAAGAATGATGTTTGAATGTTTCGTGAATATAAGCCTAAAACCGAATGGAGAAATGTCATTTTCACCATCAAACCCCGCCACAATTGTCACTAAAAGGTACGCATCCCTCTTTTGTCCTCTTACATGTTTTTTATTTGAGATTTAGTAGGATTTTGTTTAAAACCGAACGTTAGTGGTGGCCGAATTTTCAACTCCATTTTTCAGCCACCACGGTTTGCCATTGGCCAAATGATCATAGTAGAAATTTTTTTTGAAGTGTATACTTTATTTCTATAGTGGCATTTCGCCATTTAGAACCGTGGTATGTGATTTTCAAGATTTCGATAATGGCTATTCTGTGTCATAACATTCGAACGTTTCAATAGAACGTTCAACCATACAACGTTTCACTTACATAGTCATTATGCCTTCCACATTCAAATGTATATTTTTTATATTTGAAAATTACTTTTCGTAGCATTTACGTCCGAATGTTTTATTTTAATGTTCAAGCATACTACTTTTTAATTTATTTATGCCTTCAACATTTACACGTGTATCCTTTAAGTTCGTACATAAAACACATATGTTCGAATGTACAACATTCACTTCTAAACGTGTATGTTGTACGTACGTTCGAACATACTACTTTTTAATTTATTTATGTCTCAACGTTTAAACATGTATGTTATACGTTCAAACTTAAAAGGTACACATGCGAACGTTTTATTTGAATGTTCGAACAAATGTTTTACTATATTCGAACGTTAATGCAGAGCAGTTTAAAATTAATACGAAAGATGCATCAATAGTACTAATAATTTTTTTTCCTTTTCTATTTTCAGGATATGGCTCATCCTTTGAATACCAGGAAATGAGGGAGGGAAGGAGCCACTTAGGACACTGCTTGTATCAGGGCTCGTACTGTTATGGTGGAGCAAGAGGTCCTGATTAATGAGTTCAACGAGCTTAGATGGGAGCAGACGAACCTTAGAGATGTCTTCTTCAGTAGAGGCTAGGGAAATATCTACCCATTGAGGGGAAAGGTATACCCGTCAATGGTTCAAGAGTTCTATATGGGGATGTGCTCCATGCCTCAGGACGCATCCTCTCACAATGTGACTGTACGCGGTGTTTAGTTTAAGATTTCAATGGATGTCATCGCTGAGAACCTCGGGATTCGTCGAGGAGTTGAGACATGGACTACAACTGACTCTCTAGTCTTGGTTCGCACATCTGCATATGCACACAGCACACTCGATGCAGATATAGGCACTTCTGCATCATCTACTGGCCCATTTGAGCCATCATCAGCTAGAGATGCAGACTGGTCAGAGGTCGAGGGTACTGGCCGTGAAGCTTGGGATGATGACCGAGAAGAGGATTTCGAGATCCTCACTGAGAGAGATCGCATGCAGATAGAGAGGAAGAACACCTTCAACCAAAATCATCTACTACTTATCTTCGGCATGTTGCAGCTTATTATTGCAACAAACGTGGATCCTATGGCACATAAGGCCACATTTAGTCGGATGTGGGCATAGTTTTTTATACGAGTCACACGTGGAGATCCCATAGATTTGTCATTGCACATCTTTGAGAGGATCCGTTAAGAGGTGAGCATCGTCTCCAAGGACACCTCCCATACAGTGTCATTATTAGCCGGCTATTACTTGCTCGGAAAGTGCCAACCCAGCATTGGATGAGCCCCCTTGACATGAGCACGAATCGACGTAGTATTGGACAGGCGAGGGGGTATCCTCGACGTCAGCCAACCATGTAGAGGATCTAGTTCCTGTGACGCAACCTGAGCTCGGTGTGGGGAGTAGTAGTCAATAGCAGACTAGTACATCTATGGGAGATGCGCAGCCAGCTTGAGTTGATGCGGTGATCTCACAGCTGACTGCGCATATCGATCGGCAGATTGTGGCTGTAGTGGAGTTTGTCACTGAGATAGCTCATCGTGTACGTATCCTCAACAAGAAGGTTGATAGCTTGACTGAGGAGATACGAAGTATAAATTTCATGAACAACACATTCATCTGAGTGTTGTTTACGAAAATCTATCATATTTTGTATTTTACTTTTAATATATGTAAGGAACAATATTACTAAATATATCTATTGTTTTTTAATTTCAATTCTCAATCTTCCTTAATGTTAGATTTTCTAACTTTAATACTAAATCACTGCACTTCAAATATATATAAACATAAATATATATTTATATATGTATATATAAATATATTTATATATATAATTATATAATTATATTTTACAAATTGTGTATATATAAATATATACAAGTCAATTTTTTAGACTTGTTCACAAATTATGCACTATAAAAACCACATAATTTTTAAATTAGAGTCATATTTAGTTTAAATTTACTATGTGATGTTCGAATGCTAATTAATTACGTTCGAATGTTGGTGCCAAAACATTTCATGTTCGCACGTAAGTAGCCACAATATCCAAACGTATACGTGACGTTCGAACGTAAATTTCTCATACGTTCAAACGTAAAAAAAATGTCATTTGTCTTTAGTGACAGTTTCCTGAAACCGTCACAGAAATGCTTTTTAGTGACGATTTGAGGACTGTCACAATTTCCCAACCGTCATTAAAAACCAATTGTGTTTTAGTGTTATGTGATAAGAGTATCATGTATTGGATCTGATGCATGTTAATTCCGTGGGAGCTTTTTATAGATTGGTTCTGTATGCATGATCCAACAGGGCACCCAATTAGGTGATGGTGGGTCAAACAGTCGGGCCTCTCAACATATGGAACTAGTTCATCTTTTGAAGCTACAACATTACCATTGATGTCAGCGATACACTAATTGGCGACACCACAAAACTGACTAACGAAGGCATTACTTACCTTCTAATGGAGCATCAGTAGGTATCTTAATCATGTGGGACAAAAGAGTGCTAGAAAATATAGAGGATTGTTTGGGAGACTTTATGGTGGCTTGTTCATTTAAGAATGTCGTGGATGGATACCAGTGGACTTTCACAAGAGTTTATGGTCCTAAACTAGATCACTCGATTTTCGAGTGAAAGATCGGGTGGTTCAAGCTTCAACACAGCTATGGTAGACTTCTCTAGCTTCATCTTTGAACAAGATTTACTGGATATTCCTCTTACAGATGACTCCTTCACTTGGTCCAACAATTGAGAATACCCCTCTTGGTCAAGAATTGATAGGTTTCTTATAACACAGGAATGGGAAGCACAATATCCGGACCTCATTCAAAAGAGACTCCCCAGATTGTGTTCTAATCGCCTTCCCATCCTCCTTGATTGTGGCGGTCTTCATAGAGGCCCAAGGTATTTCAAGTTTGAGAACATGTGGTTGAAGTTAGAGGGTTTTCTCGACAGAATCCAACAATGGTGGTCTTCTTATCAATTTCATAGAAACCTAAACTATATCTTGGCATTCAAATTGATGTCCTTGATTCATGGGAAATGGAACAACTCGAAAGGACATTTGATGAGTTAGAGGTTAGACAAATATTAAAATGCTTGGTTGGTGACAAAGCTTCAGGTCTGGACGATTTCTCTATGGCTTTTTTGCAAACATGCTGGGAAGTGCTTAAAGAAGACATTATGGGGTCTTCCATGAGTTTCATGGAAATTGAAGTTTTGAAAAAAGCCTAAATGCAACTTTTATAGTACTTATACCAAAAAAGCTTGGAGTGGTAAAGGTAAAAGATTATCTTCCCGTTAGCTTGGTGTGCGGGTTGTACAAAATTCTTTGTAAAGTATTGGTGAATAGGTTGAGCAAGGTGTTGGAGAAGTTAATATTAAAACCTTAGAATGCTTTTGTCAAATGTAGGCAAATCCTTGACCAGGTGTCTGTACAACATGTTTCTTTATATTGGTGAATGGTAGGCCAAAAGGCATCTTTAAAAGCTCATGGATATTGAGACAAGGTGACTCTCTATGTCTGCTACTTTTATTCTTGTGATGGAAGCCTTTAGTAAGATGATTTTAGGTGTCATGGAGGATGGGTACATATCTAGATTCTTGGTGGGAGAGGCAACTATTGGCTCGCTTACTAAAGGCTCTCCCATTGATCATATCTCTATAACTATTATTCGCCGATGATACCTTAATCTTTTCTGGGGCCAGCCTTGATCAAATTTGAGCTTTGAGGGCTTTACTATTATGCTTTCAAGCTGTATTTGGCCAAATCAGAAGCAGTGTTAGTGGGGGATGTTCCTATGTGGAGATTGCTTCCATTTTCAGATGCAAGATATTTCAACTGCCCATGAAATATCTCGGCCTCCCGTTGAGTGCTAGATTCAATCAAAATCTATTTGGGATGATGTACTAGAAAAAATAAAAAGGAAATTAGCTAGTTGGAAGATGATGTATTTATCCAAAAGTGGTAGGGTTACTTTAATCAAAAGTACTCTTTCCAATTTGTCAACATACTTCCTCTCATTATTCTTGCTCCCTGCCAGGATAGCTCATTGCATGGAGAAACCCTAATGTGACTTCTTATGTGGCGCTGAGGGGGGGGGGGGAATAAATGACAATTTTAAATTTCATTTAGTGAAAATTTCTCCAATCAAAGAAGGAGGTTTGGGCGTTCTGAACTTGAACGAGGGGCCTTGTGGAGAATCACTATGAATGAGAGGCCTTGTGGAGAATCATCATCGAATTGAAGCATGGGAAACCATGGGGAGGATGGTGTTCTAATGAGGTGGATAGGCCTTATTGAGTGGAGTTGCAGAAGCACATAAGAAGAGCTTGAGATACATATGCACATAATATTCGCTTTACTGTGGGTAATGGAGCCAAGGTCAAATTTTGACATGATGTATGGTGCGGTGATAGGGCACTCAAGGAAACTTATCCATAAGAATATGGTTTAGCAAGAATGAAAGAAATTTTGATTGTTGACCTATTATTCATCTCCAATGGTATTCCCCAACTGGATATAATATTTCATAGAGATGCATAAGATTGAGAAATTTGCATTTTTTCAACGTTCTTTGGCCTTGTGTATTCCAGCCGTTTGTTAGGGGGAGTTGAAGACAAAGACATTTTTTGGTGCCCCTCTAAGAAAGGGATATTCACAGTCCGCTCTTTTTACCCAACCATGGGCACGCACAACACAAATTCATTTCCATGGAAGACCATTTGGAAGACAAAGGCATCTCTAAAGGTAACCTTTTTTGTATGGATGGCTTCTTTGGAGAAGATCTTTACTCTATACAATTTGAGGAAACGTCAAATCATAGTCATGTATTGGTGTTGTATGTGTAAGAAGAGTGAAGATTCCATTGACCACTTATTACTTCATTCAGAGATTGCCATGACTTTGTAGAATGAAATCTTTGCTCGGTTGTGACTAGCTTGGGTGATGCCAAGAAGGGTAAGAGATTTCTTAGTTTCTTGGAGAGAAATTCGGGGCAACTCTCAAATCACTTTAATGTGGAAGATACCCAACATGTCCATGGTGCTGCATTTGGAGGAAGAGGAATGCATTAAATTTTGAAGATCAAGAACGATCAATGGATGAGCTTAGAAACTTATTTTTCAATACTTTAGTACATTGGTCAATTGTAATTGATTTTAATGGCACGACCTCCCATGAATTCCGTGTATCACTAAACTAGCACCCTTAAGCGTTGCTCTTGTATATGTTCTATATACTCGGACTCTTGCCTACTCATTTTGATCAATATATATTTGTTTACCAATGAAAAAAATATCCTAAATTGAAAAAACAAATTCTCTTAATTTTGCAGGTTTTAAGAGATAAACTGCTAATTGAGGGCATAAAAAGACCCCCACCAAGCATGTTACCAAGACGTGGAAAGAATGTCTTTAGTTCTAGTCTTAAGTGTGATTTTGATACCTACAGATAAAGTTATGGCTAAGTTACTACCATATGTGTAATAGTTCACCAAAAGTTCAGATTGTACTGATCATACTTGGACATCCTTGTGCTGGTCTTCCTTGTCAAGATATTCCAACTGTTGTGAAAAATGACGACAAAAGATAGTAAAGACAAAAAGAATGATCAAAACAATCACACAACACAAGATTTATATGGGTTGACAAGATTTATTAACTGACGAATCACAATACAATTGTTGGTTGACTACTATGCATACGCTGTACGGCCACAGTGACAGAACACAACATATATAGTAAACGGTGGAAACCCTAAAACTTCAATAATAGCAATGTTCGATCAAGTGGCATGTCAAGCGCACCTCAAGTAAACCTATTTCCCACAATTGCTCGAGTCATGTGTCGAGCAACTCATGATCGAACTCTCTGACTTGAAATCCTCTCGAGCCCTATGTCGAGCGATATCCAATGAACTATCTGTATCGCCCCAGCTCGAGCTACTGTCGATTGGCCTTGAGAGAAGTCTCTGTGATGCCTCCGCTCGAGCGACTGAGAATTCTGCTCGAGCAATGTGGACCAGACTCCATAGTACTCAACAATTCTTTCACTTGGAGACTGGTACACCGTATTGCCATCTGCCTCAAACATGATATCCTCCATCTCTGCAACTCATTGTCCCTGTCTTTAAACTAGAAGACAAACTGAAGTTGCGCACAACTACATTTTCTCAAGCGTAACACCCTTTGTCAACATATTAGCAGAGTTCTTACTTCCACAAATTTTTCCAAGTAACAACTGCCCATTATCTAGCAATGATCAAATAAAGTGATACCTGATCTGAATGTGCTTAGTCCTGGAATGAAATGTTGGATTCTTGACAAGAAATATGGCAATTTGACTGTCATTGTAAAGAGTACCCTTTTGATTCTTTTTACCCAATTCCTCCAAGAGGCCTTGTAACTAAATCATCTCATTTGACGCTTCTAACATTGCAATATACTCAGCTTCTATAATAGACAAAGAAACTATTTTTTGCAAATTAAAATCCCATGACATGGCAATACCACTCACAGTGTAAACAAAGCCTGTAATACTCCTTCTGCTATCAGTATCTCCAGCTAAATCAGTATCAACATAGCCCCACACCTATAAGCTCTCTCCTGAGAAACACAATCACATTTCTTAGGAGCCTTTTAGGTACCTCAGAGTCTACTTCACAATCTCCCAATGTCTTTTTTCCTGAGTTACTCATGTATTTGCTCACAACTCCCACTACATGGGCAATATCTGGTCTTGTGCAAACCATAGCATAAATAAGTGAACCAATAACTGAAGCATAAAGAACTTTACTCATGTAATCTTGTTCCTCTTTTGACTTTGGTGACTGATCCTTGCTAAATTTGAAGTGACTGTCCAAGAGTGTGCCAACAGGTTTGGCCTGGTCCATATTAAACATGCTGAGTACCTTTTTCACATACTCAGCCTGCAAGAGTCTCAACGTATCTCTGACTCTGTCTCTGACAATTCTCATGCCAAGGATTTGTTTTGCAGCTTCTAAATCCTTCATTGCAAAGTGCTCTGACATCTACATCTTTATATTATTGATCTCATGAATACTAGCCCCTACAATAAGCATGTCATCCACATACAATAATAAAATAATGTAAGAACTGTCAAAATACCTGACATAGCAACAATGATTTGCCTGATATCTGATGCACCCTGCACTGCACATAAAATCGTCAAACTTCTTGTACCACTGTCTAGGAACTTACTTTAGGCCATACAAGCTCTTCTTCAGTCTGCAAACTGAACCTTCCTTTCCCTATAGTATGAAGTCCTTAGGTTGATGCATGTAGATATCTTCTTCTAGGTCTCCATGAAGGAAAGCTATTTTGACATCTAACTACTCAAGACTAACCTAATGGTTGTGATGTTCACCACAGGAGAAAAAATCTCAGAGTAATCAATAGCCTGTTTCTACTGAAAGCCTTTTACAATAAGTTTGGCCTTGTACCTCTTTTTGCCATCATGCTCAGTTTTTACCCAATACACCCACTTGTTGTGCAATGCCCTCTTTCTTGATAGAAGTTCTGTCAACTCCTATGTCTGATTCCCTCACAAGGAATCCATCTCATCTTTCATGGCCACCTCCCACTTGCTAGAGTTTTCATCTTACAAAGTTTTCTCGTGGCTCTGCAGTTCTCCACCATCTGTTAACAGAATGTAATTCAAACTAGCTGAGAAAAGATGTGGGCGATGAATAGTCCTAATTGACCTACGAACTGCAATTGTAGGTGTGGACGGCTCTAGATCTAACTGCGGAATAATAGGAATGGGTGCACTAAACCCACTTTCTCCGTCACTCACATCTCTACACTGCACTAAGGTCTCTGGTCTCACAAACTTAGACTCCTGAGGAACTGCTTCAGCAAATGTACTGGACTTGTCCTTATACATAATCTTCTCATTGAATATCACATTTCTGCTCCTTATGATCTTCCGACCCTGCTCATCTCAGAAACGATAACAAATGCTTTGCTCCATAGCCAATGAAATTGCATTTCTTTGACTTAGCCTCCAGTTTATTTCGGGTATCAGAATCAATAAGAACATAAGAAAGACAACCAAAAGTTTTAAGCTGAGAAAATTTGACCTCTTTCCCGCTCTAAGCTTCTTCAGGTAGTTCACAATCTAACGGAACTGATGACCTTCAGTTTATTAGGTAGACGGCAGTACTGACTGCGCCTACCTAAAAAGTAGGTGGTAATCCAGCATGTAGCCTTATGCTTCTAGCACGCTCGTTAATGGTTTTGTTCATACGTTCAACAACTTCATTTTGTTGTGGTGTCCCAAGATTGGTCTTCTCCATTCTAATACCGTGCACAGTACTCCTTGAACCCTTCATTAATATATTCTCCACCATTGTCAGACCTTAAACATTTCAGTTTTAAGTTTGTCTCTGTCTCAACTAGGACCTTCCAATTTTTTAACACATTAAATACATCAGATTTATGCTTCAAAAATTAAACCCATACCTTCTTACTGTGGTCATCAATGAAGATGACGTAGTACCGAGAACCCCCAAGAGATGCCACTGGAGACAGTCCCCACACGTCTGTGTGCACAAAATCCAACTTTCCTGTTTTCAGTGTTTTGCCACTCTTCAAGAAACTAATATTTTTTTGCTTCCCCAAAATACAACTCTCACACATACTGAGATCAACTAACTTCGGTAGCTTGCTTTTGGACAGTAGTTCTTTCATGCCCTTCTGACTTATATGGCCAACCCTACAATGCCACAAATCTGCTATGCTCTCTGCAACTGTAGTAGCAACAGTGTTATTCAAACCAGTAGTCATATACAGAGTACTAGTTTTCTTATACCGAGCTAGTACCAATGCCCTTTTTAACCTTCCAGGTGCTATTTGAGAATACTACTAAATAGCCATAATCATCGAGCTGCCCAATAGAGATGAGGTTCTTTTTCAATTCAAGAATGTGTCTGACTTTGTGCAAGGTCCATTTGTTCTTGTTAAGAAGTGCAATATCAATGTCTCTCATTCCCACCACGTTCAATGCCTCTCCATCAGCTAGGTACACCTTCCCAAAATCACCAACAACATAGTTTTGTATTATCTCCCGATGGGAAGATGTGTGGAAAGATGCCCCTGAATCCAGTATCCAGTCATCAACTAGACTATGAACTTCAAGTAATAGTGGATCCTGTACTTTTTCAATTACAACATTAGCACTATCATTTTCTGTCTTCTTCATATTTCTGCAGTTCCTTTTTATGTAACCAGCCTTGCCATAGTTTCAGCAAGTTGTCTGCTGCTCAGGTCTTAACTTGCTCTTACCACTGTTCTTTGATTTTGATCTGCCTCTGTTTGAGTTTCTGTCTTGTGATCTCTCTCGAGAATCAACATTTAGTGTTGAACTCGAACCCAATGTCTCGCCTTAATCCTTTCTGCGTATCTCCTAAAGCAAAATCAAATCACATATATCATTATATTTCAATTTAGTTTTTCCAGTAGAATTACTGACAACCATTCTCATAACTTTCCAATTATTTGGCAGTAAAGTGAATAGTATTAACGCACATATCTCATCATCAAACTCAATTTCAACAAATGACAATTAATTTGTGATAGTATTAATATCATTCAGATGTTGTGCAATAGACGCACTGTCTGCCATATTCAAATTGAATAACTTTTTCATCAAGTGTACCTTGTTATTCGCTGACGGCTTTTCATACATACTTGTCAAAGCCGCTGTGAGATTCGCAGTCATCTTCTCCTTGATAACGTTGTGTGCAACGGATCTCGACAGGGTTAGCCAAATAACCCCCAGAACCTGTCGATCTAACAGGTTCCAATTAGCAGCCACCGTGCTATCTGGCTTCTTCCCCAACAATGGATGAAGTCTCTTCCATACAGGTAGTCCTCTATTTGCATTAGCCACTAACCATAATCTGTATCATTGAACTTCTCGATCCCCGATACCTTCACTTCTTCTCCAGCAATTGTTTTTCCACAGACCCGAACCTTAACTCTTGATACCAATTGTTGTGAAAAATGATGACAAAAGATTGAAAGTAAACATGAAAAGAATGATCAAACAATCACACAACACAAGATTTACGTGGTTCGGCAAATTGTCAATATCCACAGGAGCTGCAGAGGATTTTTATTACTTGAGGAATCACAATATAATAATTGGGCGATTATTGTGCATACATTGTACGGCCACATTGACATAACACAACATATATATGTTGTAAATGACAGAAACCCTAAAATTTGAATAATAACGATGTTCGCTCAAGCAGCGTGTCGAGCGCACCTCGAGTAAACTTGTCTCCCGCCACTAAGCGAATTTTCTGATTTGAACTTCGCTCGAGCAGTATGTAGAGCAATGTCGAGCGAACTCTCTGTATCGCACCCGCTCAAGCTACTGTCGATCAGCCTTGAGCGAAGTCTCTGTGACACCTCCGCTTGAGCGATTGAGGATTATCCTCGAGCGATGCATGTGGACCAGACTCCACAGTACTCAACACCAACAACATGTTAACTATGAATCTAACAACATATTTTTATCTAATGCTCAAGCGGAACTCTTTAATTCCATGGTTTTCCTTTTCCAATGTCAAATTGGGGACAGATATATGGTTTTCTGGGTGATTGATGAGGGAATAACATTTTTTTAATCGATTTGTCCTTTCTACGAAAGGGTTGGTGCACAATGGCTGCTGCTACATATATATGCAGGATGAAGTGGGGAGTAATTAGAGTTTATCTAGTTCTAGAACTGGTTCAATATTAACATTATTTGGTGCAGGCTGGCTGATATATATGGTATCTATGCAGTTGGTTTCTGCAGTTTGGCGGATATCTTGCCGGCAATATCTATCATTTTTTTTTTCGTTTTAGAGAGTATGGTGAAGTTGTTTCATGCAGGTTTGGATTTCTTTTTATTGGCTTATGTTTACTTTCATTGTGGTAATCAAGATACTCAAGAGTATATATCCCACTATATATATTATTATAAAAAAATTAACATCATGAAATCCACCCTCAATCAGTAACTTAAACTTATAATAAGATAAAAAAAATTAATACATTCAATTAAATTACTGATTTATTTAAAATTCTATATTTTATAATTTTAAAAAGTGTGGAGTTTTTCTCCTATATATAAAGTTACATCGATCCATCAACTATACCTTTACAAATAATTTAAAAATAATTGAGTTAGTATATAAATAAAAAAACTCTTATGTCAAATTAAATTTCCGATTTTATTTAAAATTAAAATATCAAATGAAAATTATATTATGATTAAATTATTAATTCTTCTTTAAAATTAGCAGCCTTTTCGTTTTCTTCACTCTTGATTTTTTTCCCTTATTAGCATATGGCATTTGAATTTGACACATTATACAAATAGATTCTGGTTATTCTTTTCACTGCAACAAAGTTTGTATGGTGTGTAAATCAAGTGGCCCAGCCAAAAATTTGAAAATCAAAATCCTAACATCGAGATTTTTTTAAAATGTTCTATTTATTGCATAATGCCTTGAGACATTCTACCTTTGTTACAGAGTTTTTTATTTAGTAAATCTATATAATTTTCAAACCTTGAAGTTCTACATAGCACTGGCATTGGCATGTTGCATATTCAAAATTTGAAGAAATATAGATAAAATGACCTATATTGACTTTTTTAAAAAGTAAAAGTTTAACTATGAATTACAATAATTTTAAGTATATTTTTAAATTTGAAAATGTACTGTTCATCTTCAAAAGTAATATTTTATTGTACAAATTATTCCAATTACTTTGCTTTTCAGTTTTCATTTCACACGATTTCACTTGCCTCGAATGCCCTTTCACTTTTATTAATTAAAAATATATTATGAATTAATATATATATCGTTAGCTTTAAAATATGTGAAGGAAGAAATATTATTAATAATTAATATATAGTTAGTGTAATTGCAAAATATAAAAAAATTAAAAATATTATTATTAAAAAAATATTATTATATTATTATTTTGATTAATCCAATGTGGGGTTATGGCTAAAGGGATTTTGAATTTATGAAAAACATGTATTTTTCATCAAATTTTGAACATAGATTTGATGAAGCCAATGGTAATGCTAAAGTCATTTCTTCAACTGTATCTATTCAATGTATTGAGTAACATAAAGTCACATTATCCACTCTCCATTTGTGTGGTTTTCATATTGTATATATCATTAAGTTTAAATTAGAAAATAAAAAATAATTATCTTTGATTGAATTGCTAATTTAGTAATTTAAAAAAAAAGTACGAAATAAAAAATATATAATTAAATTACATCTAATTTATATTTGAAAACTAGTGGTCTAAGTTTTCCCAGGGGTGTCAAATTGTGTAACGGGTTGTGTTCGTGTCGTGTCAAGACATGTATATTATACTATATGTGTCAATCATAACCAGACCCATTAAGCTTATCGTGTTAAAATCTCAAACCCTAACACGACCCATTAATATAACGGGTCATGTCGTATCAACCCGTTTTGACCTTTTTATATAAATGGGTTGAACAAATATGAAATTAACTCATTTAACCTAGTTAAGTTTAGCATAATTTTATATAAATGTTAAAATCACAATATCTATAAAAAAATATAAAACTAACTACAAGTCCAAAATTACAATCTAAACAATAAAAATATCGAAATTAAAATGTCAACAATTTTATTTTTAGGTATAAGGGTATAATTGTAACTTTAACTTTCTTAATGGGTCAAAATGGGTTGACCCATTATCAACCTGTTAAGCAATTGTGTCTTAACGGATCAACCTGCTTTGACCCGAACCCGTTAAGGTTAAACCCTAACCCGCTTTTATCATGTCGTATTTGTGTTGGGTTAACGGGTCGTGCCACATATTGCCACCCCTAAAGCCTTGTTTGTTTTCGTGACTAAAACCTAAAATTTTGAAAACCTCCCATCTTATCATTACAACTTTCTCAAATCTCCATATAAAATAAAATAAACAATTCAACTTTTTCAAATCCCAAAACAAATATAATATTAAAAAATATATTCTAACAATATTTTATTCAACTTTTTAACTTTAATCTCAACTCATCTCATCTCATCTCATCGCCTAAGTTTTCCTGATGTTTGCTTTTATATTTTTCAAGTTCTACCCTTTTATTTTTTATACTATATAAATAACATCCGTTTGGATTCGGAAAGTGTTTCATCTTATCTCATATCATATCATATCATAATTACAATTTTTTTTCAAATTTCCACATAAAATATAATAAATAATTCAATTTTTTCAAATCTCAATTCAATTTTTTCAAATCCTAAAACAATAATAATATTAAAAAATAATATTCTAATAATATTTTTTTCAATTTTCAACTTTTATCTAAAACCATCTTATCTTATCTCTAATCCAAACCAGCTTGAAAAGCAACTAAGGTTTGTAAGATTTCTCATGATCTTTAGCATATAGCAACAGAGAAAATTAAATGCTAATACCGACACTCTTTTAAAGGTTCTATGTAGTTATTTTATAATGCCTGAAAGTATGTTAACCAAATTCCAGTTCAAGGGTCTATCTTCTCTTCAAAGTACTTGTTCCTCATTGTAAGAGAGGGCAAGTTTAGCAAGCTAATGAGCCACTTTTTATTACATTCTCGATAGAGTAATATTTGATACAATCGTAGAGTGTGCAAGCACCGTACAATTCTTTTTTAAAAAAATAGGATCCACTATTAAAAAATTAATTTTTTTCATGTGAGTCTCGTATTTATTCAGTTTTTTCAAAGAGATTACACAGCACTTACGCAATCCACAACTGCAAATATCATTTCTATTCTATGTTGAATCCTCCGATTTGGTTGAAACACTCTTTTAGCATCATCTACCAGCTGCCCAAACCACGACCAGTTCTCTTCCGTTTATGTTTACTAGTAGTTTAGCTGTAAAGCTGGTTCCTTAGCAATTTGATGAGTTTGGATGTTGAAGTGAGTTGAGTTGAGTTGAGATAATAAAATATTGTTAGAATATTATTTTTTAATATTAAAGTTGTTTTGGGATTTGAAAAAGTTGAATTATTTATTATATTTTGTATTGAGATTTGAAAAAGGTGTAATGATGAGTTGAGATGAGTTGGGATGAGTTGGGGTTCCAAACGTAGCATGTACACAATGTATTTATGCAGCACTAATGGGTTGAGTTACCATGGTAATTTGGCGTGTGCACTGGCTCAGATTTTCTTTGTATTCTTCTCTTTGTACAATTTATAAATGCAAAATATACTTGCAAAAAAAAAAAAAAAACTCTTTTTTCCCCTTTTTTTAACATTTAATTTTATCATTTATTATTTACATTTTGAGTGATTTCTAATTTTATTTAGAAAAACCAAGGTGTTCATGATTATGGTTAATTATTTTCCTTTTTCCTTCTTTGTATGATGAAAAAACTTGAAAGGTACTAAAATTGCAGTTATAGTGCATTGGAAGCCAGCCAACTAGTCAATGAGACATCCTAAACATCTCATATATGTTAAGCACACACTATAAAATTAAAATTACCATGAGATTTTCATGCTTCTTAAAACTACTCTGCAGTCTGGCATATGACATGACACTCAATTCTCCTGATTAGCTTCTTGCTCCCCTTATGTTAGCCCTAGCTTTTGTCAGAGAATATATTTCTAGAGGCTAGAGTAGACTAGCATATTTCAGTAATGTTATGACAAAACTGACAGCCATTGTGTCTCAAAGCAGTGCAGCTACCAGGAATATTTGAGGCTAAAGGCAAAAGTTGAGGTCCTGAAGAGATCTCAGAGGTAATCTGCAATCTTTATTTTTTCACATTGATTGGTGCCATTTGTTTGTCTTATTTGGATTTTGACATTTGCTGCAAGTTCTCAGTGACAATATTTGCCAATAAAACAAGCTATTCAAGCTTATATTGAATATTACAGAAATCTCCTTGGAGAAGACTTGGGCCCATTAAATACCCCGGAGCTGGATCAACTTGAGCATCAACTAGAGACATCATTGAAGCAAATTAGATCAACAAAGGTAATAAACTTATTTTATTTACTGTAAAGTGTGAAGTGTAAGTTCAAACTTTAACCTTTGTTCTTTTGAGAGGGAACTGTGAAGTTGAGAAAATTCCATTTTATTTACTGTCATTACTTTAACTATCATCCAGAAAACTTATTAGATTTAACAGAGGGATCATCAAAAACTTGGGATAGGCCTGATAATGAACAGGCAATTAGGACTTACATGTACACCCCAAGGGTAAGGCTTTGATACATTTTAGAATCCGAAAGGTCTTATACATTTTTTTTTTTTATCAACCACGCAATCCTGGCATTGCAGAGTTTATCAAATATTGAGCCTAACATGATGTTCTCACCATAGGTCGGGCATGTCTGCATACTGCATAGTGTCCAACAAACTTTTCCAAAGCTAAGCTTAATTAGACATGAGTAGCTTGTATGAGAGGGGACATCACCGGAGTACTTGTGGTCACTTAAACAAATGTTTTCAGACACTCAGTCCGCAGTTCAATCCAGGTGTTGGGAATTTGGACCTTCTAAATTCACCCCAGGATCTACCTTTTACAAGAATATCAAGAAAAAACAACGAAATAATAACAATACAAAAATTTATATGGAAAACTCTCAAAACAAGAGAAAAACCACCAGACCCAAAAAAGAAAATCCATTATATAAAAAATTATTACAATCACACAATTTCTCTCTTCACCCCAAGGAGATCCACAAAGCTACCCCACTAGCAAAACTTTGACTCTCACATCTTCCCTTCTTACAACAAGGACAATAAAAAAATTTTCTTAGACTCACAAGTTACTAGTTAAGTTTATGATTGGTGCACTTAATCAAAGAGACTAAGCCTCTTTATATAAGCCATAAGCCTTTGTCCCTCTCTCTAGTCCCACCGATGTGGGACTCCAAAAAAGGAGCAAACTCAACAATATCATAACGAATAATGCTGTATCGCCCGCTCCCAGTCCCGCTCCCAGTCCCGCTGGAATTTTTTTTTTGTTTTTTATTTTATTTATTTTATTTCTTGATTAAAAAAATAATTTTTAATAAAAATGTGATTTTTTTTTTATTTTTTAAAAATATTAAAAAAATATATGTTGAAAATGAAAAAAAAAAAAAAACATATAGCGGAACTGAGAGCAGGACTGGGAGCAGTGTCCCTAGCACTGCTCTTCCATAACATGGCTACTTTTTTCTTTTCTCAACCATAACATTCTTTTATATATATATATATGTTCACAAACAATATGATCCGGTAAGGACATCATTCTTAATTTTGAGTTCTCTTCCAGTTGTGTTAGTCAAGCAATTAGACCCTGGCGTTAATTATGAGATTACTGTCAAAACCAAGCTCAGTTCGGCAGTTTGGTTTGGTTATGCATGGGAACAGTACTTGGCCCATCGATAGCCAACCTACCCAAGTTCTAGCTCTCACTACCCATATACTATACTTTTTTTTTATCATCATTCTGAAAAACTAAAAATTCATGTATTTCAGGTGGAAAATGTTAGTATGCCTTTCAAATGTATCAACTCATATATTTTAATTTTTTTTATTTTTCTTAATAATTAAGGAAGTGACTATTAGTGAATTTGTATTTGTATTTATTTTTTCTTAATATAATTAAGGATGTTTAAAAAATACTTAAAAGAAAAAAACCATTTGCACAAGTGTGCATGTTTCGGGTGCACATTTGGTGTGCACACTGCACCTAGCATTGTTCATTTCAACTCAATGTCGAAGTTTGATTCCAATAATGAAAATAGTGACCTCATTATATCATGTCACAAGCTCTTAAATATATATATTACCTGATTCAAAAATTCATATCCATTAAAATAGGCAATATTGATAATTTGATGTAGGATTCATGCATTGTGAATATGATCTCTCTCAGAATAGTTGAAACAATTCGGGTAAAAAAATTATAGATGATCTCGATCCCTTATATATGGTAGGCCTTCAACATAACTTCATTCCCTGAATCTTCCCTATATTACAGTTTGAAGAAAGTAATTTAGGACACGGATTTCAAAAAAAAAAATTAAAAATGTTATAGTGAAATCTGTTTAAAGAAAGTCTGTATTTAAAAAACTAAAATCAAGAAGGAAAAAAAAAAAAAAAAAAACACGTGACCGGATTTGGTCCTCCATGGTTGCTGGCTTGGAGGAAGTCATTCTTGCCAGTCCTCTTTTCTTTTTCTTTTTTGTTTATTTCCCTTGTGATATGTTGGAGAGACCAAATTTCAAATTTGTTGAGGCACATGATGATGAGGTTGTTCCTCAAAAGATAGAATTAGGTCTTGTTTAGAATTTGGATTGGATTGAGATCAACTTAATTTAATATAATTTTAAATTGAGTCTAATATCCAAATACCCAACTCTCAATGTGACGCCCCGACTCCCACGTACAAAAAACCTCGGGAATCATGACGTCAAGATGATGACAACACGGTCACGCATCCCAACGGCAAGTGTCAAGTGTGTGCAACAAATGAAAGTGCACTACAAAACGCAACGGATTAATAATAATTAAGTTACTAAGTACCAGCATTTTATATACAAAAATACCAAAATACCAATATACTAAAAATTATACAGTCTTCCAAGAAAATATAATAAAGCCGAATACATACGCATGGGAAACAAATCCCACAACCAAAACAGCAGCAACCACATGCCACTTAACCACGGAGCCAATCCCTAAGGCTCGTCATCCTCGTCCTCATCTACACCAAAATCTACGGCACCCAAAAATGGTACCACAGGTAAGTAATAATCCAAACAATCTCCAACATTAAAATACATTAATGCTACCAACCATGCATGCGTATGATGTACCATACAACAGATCCAAAAATATCATTTCCCAAAAATGATTTACACAAAATAATTTCTTAGACACTGTAGGCGGGAATCACAGGTGAGACTCTACCACCATCCCTATCCCTACTTACCACCATCCCTACGTGTACACCATAGGCGGGAATCGCAGGCGGGACTATACCACCATCCCTGCTTACCACCATCCCTACAGTTCCTTTCGACACAACACAAAAACCCAATAGAGCACTGTAGGCGGGAATCACAGGCGGGACTCTACCACCATCCCTGCTTATACACCGTAGGCAGGAATCGCAGGCGGGACAACACCACCATCCCTACAGTTTCTTTCCTTTTTCCCACAAATGTAAACCCAGTTTTCAATAAACACAAACATGATCATGCGTGCACATGCAATGTACCAATCCAACAATAAATTCCAACAACCAATTCAACAGTAAATTCCAACAATCAATCCAGATCACAGATATAATAAACCAGTCAGTGCAAAAATATATTAAAACCTTAAAGATATTCGGGAAAATACTTACAGCGCTTTAATATATTTTTCAGAGGATCACGAGAGAGCTGGAAGTGCCAAAACAGCAACACCATAGTGTAAAAACACTGTGGCTAAAATACACAATGAAACCCAAAATCACACGGGGCCCAAATGAAGACTTGAGAACGATAGGGTAGGGTCTATAGAAGGTGAGGAAGCTAATGGTATCGAAGGTTGGCCGTGGGTGGCGGCTGAAACGGCGGTGGAAGGCCAAGAAACCCAAATCGGAGTGGGTGTTCGATGGGGCGGCTCCAGCGATGGATCAGAGCTGAAATTAGGTGGGTTAGGACGGCAAGAGACCGGTGATGAAGTGGTGAAGAAATGGTGGCTGGAGGTGGCCGGACGGCGGCGAAATGGGTGGAGGAAGGCCGTGGCTTTGCACGGCTTCCGGAGGCAAACGGCGGCGCGGTGCGGTCTGGGATTTGAAGGGGAGACTCGCCAGCAGGAGGGGAAACCGGTGGTGCCGGCGGTGTCGGCCACAGAGGGCCGGCGGCGGCTCAGGGAGGATGAAGTCGAAACACAAGGGAGAGGAGAGAGAGAGGTATCGGGCTGGGGAGAGAGGGAACTGGAAGAAGAAAGAAGAAAAAGAAGAAAAGGAGAAAAAGAAAAAGAGGAGGAAGAAAAAGGAGATTCAGTCTTTTCAACTTGGGTTTTGAAAGTGATCCAAACTCAATGAAATGCTCAATTAAAAAAATAAAAATATTAAAATCCAAAAATAAGCCAATTTAAATTAAAGATCAATTTAAAATATAAAACAATAAATAATATTAAGAAAATCCATAAAATGATTTTCACAACTTAAAATATTATAAAATAATATATCAAAACTTCTTAAATTTTAAAATAAGAGAATGAATTTTTAAATAAATTAAAATAATCATTCTTTAAAAATGCACTAAAATACGGGGTGTTACACTCAAATCACTAAACTCATCTTAACTCAAAATCTCTTTATACATGGGACTCATAACCTTTTTCAACTCAACAACTTTTTACACGCGAGACCCATAACCTTTTTCAACTTCTCGTAAATACATCTAAACTGTTTATTTTAACACCTAAATATATCTAAACTCGTATTAAGTGAGCCCCATAAAACTCACTTTACCATCCCAACTCATTACTGTTTATAAAGATGTCAACTCACATTAACATCCAAATGGGGCCTATAAAAATTTATACAGTGGTTGGGGTTATCACTTTTAAAGGAAAGTATCATGACTTGATAATACACCAACTTTGTGTCCTATAAAGATCTTTTGCAGCAAGTTTAATATTATTTTGGGAAATGTTATAGCTAGATCAATGACGGGTCTGCTAAAATAAGAATTAAAATTTGTGACGAGTTATTTATAATGATAATTGATTCATTTTCGTAAAAAATAGTGACTTTGACAGAGAATAACTAACAATAAATAGACAGTTTACTTGTAGTAATATAAGTATAAATCATTATCAATACTTTCAAGAGCTTAATGATTGATGTGTTTGGCCAAGTAAGCATGATTTATCATGATCATATAGATCTGTTTAATTAGTTGCTTTAAATGAATTGAAATAGCTAAAACGCCACATATGTAGCGTGCATGCAAGACGAGAATGCGTTAGAAGTGTGTTCAATCACTGGTCTTAATTAGTTCCTAATTAGGCTCTTTTCGGAAGGGCTTTTTTAACATCCAAAAGGGCTCACAATAATACTAGGATCAAACTAGTGAGCCGCCCAGCATTTATTGCTGGGTGCTAGTCATAAATTTTTTGTTTTTATTTTTAAATTAAGTATTTTTTAACATTCTTAATTATTAAAAAAAACTTTATTTACAATCATTTTCTTAATCATAAAATAAAATAAATAAATAAGTAATTAAAATGCATGAACAGAAAGACTGAGCGGTAATTCTGAGAGGAACTCCACTAACATTTTTCTATAATACTATGGGCAATACTGTTAATTAAAAGCATAATCAAACCCATATATTGACAAAGTTGTATGTACGAGACCCACGTAAAAAGTTGTCTATAATCAAATCGGTATATTTACAAACTCCTGTGTACTCCTTTCATTAAAAAAGAAAAAAAAAAAAAAAAGGTAAATTTGAGACCGTCTCTCATCTTATCTCATTTTATCTATCTCATTTCATCTTAACTCAATATCTAAACACCACAAATATAAATATTTTTTAATTTCAAATATTCAACTTTTTATTTAATCATTACTTAATTGTTACAACTTTTTCACATTTTAAACAAAACACAAAAAATAATTCAAAAATTTCAAATCTCAAAACAAAAATTATATTCTAATAATATTTTAACTATATAATATTTTTATTTAACTTTTTTTCTCTCATTTCCTAAAACCTCATAAAACATCTAAATTCAAACCATTTCACTATTATATACAAACGATTTCATTATTATTCACAAATTTCCTTATCTCATCCCTCTATCTACATAGACTTAAGTTGCTTAGTCAATCCCAATTTTTTTTAAATAAGAGTGTACGGAATTTGTATATCCTAAAATTATATCTAGCTAACGTTACTATATCTATATAATATAAATATTCAATTGGTACCAATCCATGCAAAACTTAGTGGCCTCGTTTAGATAATGAGATAAGATGATATGATCTCTGAATAGTAGTGAAATAATTTGTAAATAAAAGTGAAATGTTTGAGTTAATATATTTTATAGGATTTTGAAAAATGAGTGAGAAAAAATTAAATAAAAATATGAAAAAGTCAAGATTTTATTAGAATATAATTTTTGTTGTAGAATTTAAAAAAGTTGTATTGTTTATTATATTTTATTTAAAAATTTAAAAAAATTATAATAATCAAATAATAAAAAAAAAACTTTTAAAAATTTAAAATTAAAGAGTATTTATTTTTGTGATATTTAAATATTAAATAATTAAAAATAGAATGAGATGAAATGACTTAAAAAGACTTTGTTATCCAAACCATAACTTAATGATTATCTAATGCGAATCTTTCCAACGCCATCGTTAAACAATCGCGATCCCATTTCTGTATTTTTCTTACTCGAACAACGTGCTGGATAACTTAAAAAAAAAGTAGTAAAGTTGAGAAATAAAACATTAATAAATAAATAATATTATCTGTGTCACGAATCTTAGTTACAATTGAAAGATCCATGTAATTAACTATTTTATGTTTATTTGGTTTTGATTTGTCATAAAAATAACTATTTTCTATTAAAATAAATCTATTATCATTGTAAATAGTCATATTATTATAAATAACTCACCATAAATATTATTATGATACATAACACCATGGAATCCTATGTTATATGTAATATAGCTAAACCAAAAAGTATTTCCCAAGAAATAAATTAAAGCACATCTCAGTAAATAAGGGTGTTCAACTGGGCCGGATTTGTTTCCGGTCCGGTCTGAAATCTGGAATCTGGGTGGATCCGGGAGGGTAAAAAAATTTCGTACCCTCCCGGATCCGGTTTTAAATCCGGTTTCCGTAACCGGCTGCTTATTTTTAAAAACACTGATTTTGATTTTAAATGCCATCGTTTTTACTCATTTCTGTGATTTAATCCTCATTCCTTCAACCCCTCGACATTCATTCTCATTTCTATGTGTCTCTGAACAATGAAACCCTAGCTCTGTCGTCACTGGTTGGCACCCCTAGAGCGCCTCTCTACCTCTCATTTCACTCGAGTCGTCAAGCGCTCAGAGCCCCTTTATCTCAACTGAGCTGAAAAGTTAAACCCTAGCCCCTAGTCGTCACTGTGAGCCCCATCTCTCTCTCTCAACTCCGAAACCTACTGTATGTTCATCTCTCTCTCTCTGTTTGTATAGATATTTTTATGTTGTGTGTAAAGTTAGATGCACTTTGGATTTGAGTAAGTGGGTTTGGATTTGTGTGGGCTGTTGGTTCCTTTTTGGTTCATTTAAAAATGGATAAGAGAGTCATTGATCTGCTTTTGGTTCGTTTAATCTTGGTCTTTTTATAGAGATGGCAAAAAGTGAAACTCTAGCCGAGTCTGCAAATTTTGTAACCTAAAACGAGAAGACAAGATCGGATTTTGCAAATTTATTTATATATGTATAAACTCGAAACCCCTCATTTTTACTTGCTCTGTTTTCACTGCCACCTCCAAACCAACCCCACATGCTAATCCAAATCGATTTTGACCTAACAAGAAAATGGCTGAAAACACCCTAATCGCAAGCAATAAAGAAGACCCAAAAGCTTATTCTCGCTATTCCCCAAGTTTAAGCTCTAACTCCCTTTGTGTTTGGTTGCTGGGAGAGTTTGAATGATATGGCTTCGAGACTGTTTCTTTTTTGACCATTGGATGCTGATATTTTGCTCCGTTGAGTAACATTTTAAGATTGGGGTTGGAAAACATCTGCGTGATATTTATGATTTTATGGATAGATTAGATCTGAGTTTACGTTTTTATTTGAGTCCATATCCATGTGAGCATCTCGTGCTTTTTAAATATAGATATGTATATATTAGATCTGGGATTTTGTTTTTGTTTGACTCCATAACCATTTGGTTTGTGAATCTTGGTTCCCATTCTAGATTTGAATGTTTTATGGGGTTTTTGAAATTTCATAGTATAGATTTCTTCACACTAAATAAAGAAGTATTCAATCACACTTATTCCTCATGATTTTACACTTACATAACTACAGAATCACAGATAGTTAACTAACCTTCACGTGCTACACAAGGAAAGAGTTTCCTTGGCATAATATATATATATATATAAATTCTTCTCATTAGTCACTATGCACCATTTAACACCTTACATCCTAAGAAAAATACCCACACTTCCTATAAAAAACACCCTGGCTCACACTCTATGAAAAAGTTATAGGTGTGAGGTATGAAAGTGAATAGTGACTGATGCATACCATTCCTCACATATATACATATAATATATATAATTCCATGACTGACTTAGAAAAAAAAAATAAAGGAAAACTCAGAAAAAGAAAATTTGTCGACTAATTGTAACTCATATTAAAAGAGTTACATGTGGAAGGTCAAATCTTCATGGCTCAACAACAATAATAATAACAACAACAAAATAACAGTAATAATAATAATTGGCTGGATTATTACGTGTAATTTCGAGCCATAACATCAATAAGCAGAGCTTATTAAGTAATGTCGAAATAGAATAAAATTTATTCTGATGGCTAGCTATCTAATCAATCAAAATTAAAAATTGAGATTGAAAAAAAAATGCAAATAGACAGAAAACTCTGAGATTAAGGTTTCTTTATAAAAATTGAATATCTATTTTAAAGCCCATAAGTTGGACTTAAATAGCTACGGAAAAAGAGGCAGAATTACAATTATGATCAAATAATAAAAGACGGAATAAAACAAGTATCTTGCTAAAATCTAGCTAAAAATCCAGAATAAAAATATTCCTGAAAATAAAAATGACCATAAAATTGAAAAACAAATAACTAAACAATGATGATTCAAAGGGGAAAATGGATGAGTTTGGACTCGAAACAAAGAGCACCAGGCATAACATGGTAATTACGACGTACGTGTTGAAGAGAGCTTTCTGAATTGTGGTTATATGCTCAATTCTGACCCCTGTAGCAAAATTATGGTCAAAATATTGTCACATGTGCAATATCGACCCCCTTTCCTCATCACTGAGGAATGCCGACCTTTCCTTGACGAAATGAGGAATGTTCACCTTTTTCACCAAATTTGTTCTTATCTACCTTCTCTAGGTAGACTAGTGTTTTAAACGTTGAATATGCCAGATCAACATCATCAGATCTGGATCCACCTACATTATTCTCCTCGAGTTGGAAAGAACTCACCCTCAAGTTCATGTCGGCGTCGATAAAGTACGGATTGAGGTGTTTGACGTTGAATACAACAAAAGCTTTCACATGATTGGGAAGACGTAATCTGTACGCATTTTCATTGATTTTATGGAGAACTTCACAAGGTCCGATCTTTCTGTCCTTCAACTTATTGTACTAGCCAATAGGAAAGCAATCACAGGTTAGCAACTCCCAAAGAAAGTCCACAACATCAAAATGTACCTGGCAACTGCGATTGTCGGCCTGAGGTTTGTACTTTGCATTGTTCGTGTGAATTGCTTGCTTGACTTGATCGTGTACACCCTGAAGGTACGCTGTCATTTCCTCAGCCTTAACGTTTAGGCAACTGATACGTGGGATGGGCTCTAAGTCAAGTACACCTGATGGATTATGACCATACACAATCTCAAATGGATTCAGGTATGTAGTCTTGTTATTTGACCGATTGTAAGCAAACTCTATCTAAGATAAGGCAAGGTCCCATTGTTTTGACTTAGTACTTGACAAGCTCCTCAGAAGGTTGCCCAAACTACGATTCACCACCTTAGCCTATCCATCTGTATGGGGGTGGTAGGCACTGCTAAAGTTCAGCTTTGTTCCCATTTTCTCCCACAAACTCTTTTAGAAATTACTCATAAACTTCATATCTCGATCTAGGGTGATGGACTAAGGAATACCATGCAGGCGAGTAATCTCCTTGAAATAAATATGGGTAATCGATGTGGTGTCCATGGTCTTTCTGAAAGCTAAAAGATGGGCCATCTTGAAAAATTGGTCAACCACAATGAAGATCGAATCCATGACCTATTGGGTTCGGGGTAAACCCAAGATAAGATCCATCTTAACGTTAAGCTATGAGCTCTTAGGTACAAGTAACAGAGTGTAAAGCCATCAGACTCGGATCCTCTTGCATCATTAAGTTTCATAAAATTCCTTTACCTTGAGGAATAATATTATAAAGGAAGGGGCGAATAAATGTTGATTTTATGTACTTACTATTGGTTAAAATTTTAAGGTATATGATTGAGTACTTTGTAATTATGTTTAATTAATGCCCTCATATACATGTGTGGTCCAAAGATTGCACTCCTTTATATTTTTTTGGTTTTGAAACAGAAGTCGAGATTTTATTAATATGTATAATGAAATGATGTCGTTTCAATTTTGAAACATCAAAATGTTTTGGGGTTTCAAAATTGAAACCCCAATCAATTTTGATTTGTTTAATTGTATGATTTTAACTTTCATGTGATTTTACATCAAATCAGGCATTTGTGAGTCAACTCCATGAATAGTGGGTCAAGTATGAATTCTAGCACTAGCGCTAGCTCCCCTACACCTACCACTACGACTGCCACTACCCTTACACTAACCACTACCCCTACAAGCCAAGTATAGGGTTAATAGAGGGAGGTGACTCTATGTAACCATTGTGGTAAGGTATATGGATGTCAATACAAAAAACATGGTACATCTCAATTGAATATCGACTTAGAAGAATAATACAAGAAAAGTCCAATTAGACGTTCTTTTGAAAAATGTTGATCTTGGTATCTCCCATTTTTATTGACTTTTATCTTCTTACCATAGGAAGATTTTTTCCCTTGTTAAGAATTAGTCATTTCTATTTAAGATATTTTTCTTTGCATTACATCATTGTAAGATTGTTGCTGGACAAAGATACTCTAAGAGATGTTCGGCCATGTTTGGGAAGAACAATCTCAATATCTCAAAATTTCTCAAACTTTTTTTCCCAAACGTCAATCAAATAAGAAACACTTTTTAATTTCAAATTTTCAATTTTTTCATTTAATTATTATCTAATCATTATAATTTTCTCAATACAACACAACTTTTTTCTGATTTTGAAACAAAAATAAAATTAAAGAATTATATTCAAGTAATTTTGTAACTTTATAATATTTTTATTCAATTTTTTTCTCTTATTTCTCAAAACCCAATAAAATATCTTAACTCAAACCATTTTATTACTATTCACAAACCATTTTGCTATTATTCACATAATTCTAATCATATCATATCACTTCCCAAATATGCCCATGAAAGACAATTAGTAACTAACCTTTTAAGGGCAACTTGTCAGCGGCCTAAAGAAGGGGAAAGTAGCATCGAGGAGGTAATTTCAATATGTGTAACTTTGGTGATAAATTGTAATATTTAACTTCTAATCATGGCATACCGCGGATTCAATATTAATGGAGACTTGCCTGTGTTAGTAAGTTATTGCTGAGTTATCTTTTATGCTAGATGCATGGTTACACTAAATGATTTCAATGGGATTGCACTTGTAAATGAGGAATTTAATTTGCAATTGAAGCAAGGGATAAACTTGCAGTATGGCTGATGCTCGGGTTTTACGATCTCCAATGGTACTTATTTTGCATCTAGATTTCCTTGAGCTATTTTAGAAATTTTATATTGTTAAATATAATTTGTCACTTAATTTTTTGTAGCTTAAATATCATGATACTGGAAGAGAATCAAGGGTATGTAAAATGAAAGGAAGTGGATCAGTTAGTCGGGGAAAATTGGCTTTGAAGTCATGTATGTTATAAGGGAAAATTAGCAGCAAGATCCAGCATCAATACCAGACTACTCCGAAATTATATATAGAGATCCTGCAGCAAACGGCCAATAAGGTATGTTCTCGTTATGCATTTTGGACAATCCTTTCTAGATTCTGCTTTAAAGATTTAGAAAATATTACCTCTCCTACATACCAGGATTTCAAAACCAATTTGTCACTTAATTATTTTTTTGTCGCTTAGACCCGAAAGGATTATATTTTTTACATGTAGAATCGACGTTTGATCATGCAAAAAATATATCGGTTTTGCACTATCTTATATGATATTGTTTTATATTACTTGGTGCATGGATGGTATCAGTCAAGGCCAATTCAATCAAGTCCTGTTTTATGATATGGACGCAATAAGAAAGATATGATGATCTTGCTTGTTAGATGTACTGTCGCTTCAGAAATGTTTAAAGCGGGCATCACATGCCTAATGATATTTTGTTATGACTTTAGGCATACATCAAATCTTCCCAATCGTATTGCACTAAGCTGTTGACCACACAATGTGCAAGCATAAGTTGTCTCTTCGTGTTCTTGTATTGCTTTCGGGGTCTGTTTTTCTGGATATATACTTTGACATTTGTTGTACCTTTGCTTTCGCTGGAGGCTAATTCCTTACCATTTCAGCTAGTTTTATTTTGCTACTGCTTTTTTATTTGTTCCTTGTAAAATTGATGTTTTGCATTGTGATGTAACAACATCAAAGGGTATAAATGTATCACCCTACCTCTCGGTGAACATTTATTTCACGTCATATTGGTTTTTATGAATCGAAACTCCCCTACATGCAACCCGGGAACCTCCATCTCCCTTTTGCTTGTAACCGAGTTTTATCAACATTTATGGAATGACGTTCTCTGAGCCATTCCCTTTTTAATGCCATGGGTGTCTCTAGTGTTTCTTCTGTGCAGGTACCTTTTCCACTAGATGCTTCCACGTCACCTGAAATCGGGGCCATTCCTTCAGCTTCACCGACAATCAAGCTTCCAATTGCACGGTACGAGGACATCCCTCATCATTATGCCGGCTCCCCTTCCCCGTCCATTGTTCCACCCACCTCGAATCCTGCTTGACTTGACATGGTAACTCGTTCCCAGGTTGGGGTCCATAAACCCAACTTGAAGCACGCTCACTCCCACACTTTAGTCGATCTCCCCAAGGAGCCCAACAAAATCTGATCCACACTTAACCATGCTAGCTGCACCAAGCTACACTACAACAAAAAAGCTCTTTAGGGATCAAATTTTTCATCTCAAATTATAGTCATTATGTCTCAAAAAATATTTTGAGACGAAAAAAATCAATCTCAAAAATACTATCTCAAAAGATGTTTTGGGACGAAAATCACCATTTCGTCCCAAAAAATATCTTTTGGGACGAATTTGAAGGAAACCATTTAAACACGTTCGAACGGGTAATTTTTTTTGTCACAATTGAAATTCATCCCAAAATATCGTTCGAACGGTTACAATTTTACGTTCGAACAAAAATACATTATACACCGGTTCGAATGTTATAGGGAGAGATCGAACAGTATAAGCGTTCGAACGGGAGAAAAGTTATATTCGAACACTGCAAAAATAAATGGTGTTCAAACGTTATGTGGTCATTCAAACGATTTGATATGTGATCGTTCGAATGATAATTATTTTATTTAAACTCAATAATAAAAAACCAAATAGACATTCATAATATTTAAAAAAATACATTAGAAACTGTTTAATACTCACAAAAGTTTTATAATAAGTGTGAACTAAATAAATAACCGTGAGACTCACATTGTTTGTACATAAATAGATAATCCCAAAATATGTATGTAAAAAACCATCAGTTGCTTAGAGGCCTGTACTGTCGCATAAGCTGCTGCATTTGGAGTTGCATCTGTCTCCTGAACTCTTCTTGTTGTTCTTTATGTTGTTTGATGCGCATCTCCATGTCTGCTTGTTTCACCAATTGAGTCTCTAACTCATGTTGTCTTGCAGTCAATTTATTATGGAATTTGCATTCTCTAGCACTATAGAAGTCTCGATGGGCCAAGCGCCAATGCATACAGTTCATCCGATATATCAATCAACCGTTCAACATGATTGATAATTCTCGAACGGGTCTAAGGTTTATTTCAATGGCAAGTAGAATATATGATATTAAAACACAAAAATAATAAAATAAAATAAAAATACGAGAATACAAGATGATACGATAATAGAAGATACAAGAATCCCCAAATCTTAATTATGTATTTTAATTATTATGTATTGTAAGTATCTATATATATCATGAGTATTTAAAGTATCCTAAATATTAAGTGTATTGTAAGTATCCTAATTATTATATTTTTTAATATTAAGTGTATTTTCAATATCCTTAGTATATTAAATTTTACTTAATTACTTATTAGATTAATTATACATTATAGTTATTTTTAAGTATTAATTAAAATTTAATTTGATTATTTGTTAAGTTAGTCCTCATAGTTTTTAATTAATTATCTTTGAAATATTAATAAATCTTATGTTTATTATTTTTAAGTTATTTATAATTTAATTTTATTATTTTTTAAGTTAGTTGTAAGATAGTTTTTACAACTATTATCTTTTAAGTATTAATATGAGTTTAAAAATTAATAAATCTTATGTTTATTATTTTTAAGTTAATTATATTATAACTCATGAGCACAACTGTTTGAACACTCAATTGACTGTTCGAACTCGTTTATCCGTTCGAACGGACTATTATAACGTTCGAATGGTATCAACCCAGAATCCAAACTCCAATCAGTTCAAACGAAACACAATCTCACAAAACATCACAAGCTCATATTCAGAAAATACTACAAACATACAACATATATACTTCGAATAGCAAGCCTCTAACAAACATATTTTGTGTTTAATCTAATAAATACCTACACAACATATATATATATATAAACTATTTAATCAATAAACAACTATATTAAAGTCATACCTTTAAGCAAAATAAGTGGTCAATCCTCTTTGTAAGATGATAGAATGAAGAAGAGAGGAAAAGAGGAGAGAAAAATGAGAGACTGACGGCGTGCGGGAGATTTTAAGTTCTCACTAACAGTTCGAACGAATATAAATGAAGGTCGAATGCGAATATTTTCAGCGGGTCAATTTTCCTGCCCTCCAAAATTTTTGTCAATGCGTTCGAACGATTAAAAATGACATTCAAACGGTATTCCAAGAGTCATTAATTGGCGGGATACTTTTTCACCAATGCAATAAACCGTTCAAACAATGAAGAAGGGCATTTGAACGGTATTCCAGGAGTCATTAATTGGCGGGATATTTTCCCACCACTAAAATAAACCGTTCGAATGTTTTTTTCATAAGTTCAAACGCAAATAAAGCCTTCGAACGGCTTATGGATGCCGTTCGAACACATGACATTAATGTTTAATATATTTATTTTCATTATTATACATATTAAATAAAAGTATAAGATCATATGTATTAGTAATATATACTATCATATATATTATACTATACTAAAGTATAGTATAGTATAAAAATGTAAGATGATATCTATTAGTAATATATACTAGTATTAATATTAGTAATATATAATATATATCATATATATAGTATCATATATATTATACTATACTAAANAGTAATATATACTAGTATTAATATTAGTAATATAGAATATATATCATATATATAGTATCATATATATTATACTATACTAAAAAATAAAGGAAAATGTAAAATGATATATATTAGTAATATATACTATATGATATATAGTAATCTATACTCTATATATGATATAGTATCTACTATAACATATATAGTAAAGTATAATGGAATATATAGTATGACATATATTAGTTAAGTATAAACAATATAATAGTACTATATACTATCATATATATATATATATGATCATATATAATACTTTGATAGTAAAGTATTATAATATATTTGTATTATACTATGATAATATATATAAGTTATTATGTTTTCATTTAAAGTATTATACTATCATAATATATATATTATAATATACTATAATATTACATATATATTACAATATACATAATCTACTATAATAGTATATATATTATATTAAATTATAGTATTATAAATATAATATACTATAATATAATTTTTTACTAAAGTTGAAACGTTTATCCGTTTGAACGGTAAATAATAACGTTCGAACAGTAATTTAAAACCGTTCGAATGGTTAAATATATAGTTCGAATGGTTTTGAACTTTCCTTGGCATAATAAATTATTTCCCCGCTAAGATTTTTCTGTTCGAATAGATTTTTTTCCGTTCGAACTAAAAAAACTTTTTGAGATGATTTAATTCATCACAGAAAATACTGTTCGAATGGATATTTATCCAATCGAACGGTTTTGCAAAAGTCATCAATTTGTTTGGACGAAATTTAAATTTCGTACAAAAAATGACTTTTAGGGATGAAATTTAGTTCGTCCCTAAATAATTTCATTCCTAAAAGTTAATTTTGTTGTAGTGAAGGCTACGCAAGATAAAACCCAAGCCCTCACTCCCCACATGGATGTCATTGGTTGTAAGTGGGTCTTCAAGACTGAAATCAACACCGATGGTACCTTTGAGCGGTTGGAAGCTCGTCTTGTTGCAAATGGCTTCCATCAAATTGTCAACTGCACAGATACATTCTCTTCTATCATCAAGTTTGGCACCATTCAGATCAACCTCAATATTATTGTTGTCCACCATTGGAATATTCACCAACTCGATGTCAAGAATGCCTTCCTCTATGGTGATCGCTAGGAAACTGTTTTCGTGGCACCTGGTTCCTTCATAAAAGACTTGACAAGGATTCCTGGTGCCAAGGGTGCCAGCCAATCAGAAACACCCAAGATTTAGGTCAAGATTAGCCTTGCAATGTATACAAGAAAGTGCAAGTATAAGCGAATAGTCATTTAAACTGTATCAAAATAAGTAAAGCTTAAGTGCTATTTGTACCAGAGTTTAAACTGTAAATAGATTCATTCGATAAACACCAAAATAAGCATGTCACTTCATTTCTCCAAAATAACATACAGGCCAAATTGTTTGTTCCCTCAATCCAAATAAGGCAAACCGAACAGGGTTGGTTGCCAAACTAAGTAATACAAATCCAAAGCAACAACATAATTACTATTAACAGAGACATGCCTTCTTGCTTATTGCTCAGGCGAGATTGTGTTCTTCTTCTTCGAATACTCTACTAAATCTACCTTTGCATCAAGAATACTGTTCTAATAAACGAAACTATAGGTAGGTTAAACAGCTATAACAAGACAGCTGATGAGAGACAATGTACGTGATGATGTAATGCACAGTTTCATATAAAAGGAACTGTGAAAATGTGTATTGTGCATGGCGATAAATCACCCTCTAGGTAAAACACATGCATTCATGGTGAGGAATCACCCTTTGAGTAAAACACAGGTACATAAGCACAACAAAAAATCAACTGTTGGAAAATTACCCTCTGTGCAAAATTCGGTGCAACATGCCGGGCCGAGGAAATCCCCTTTTTTTGTGGAGGAAAAACTCTTCATATTTCAACAAATGAAATTTAATACATAAAATCATGTCCAAAATCACATAGAGATATTTTCAATCATCCAATCTCAAATAAATATGTTTCAGATCATTCAATCTCACACATGCATGTTCCAAATTATCAATTCTCACACAGAGATATTTCAAACCATCAGATCCAACACAGAGAATATCAAATCACCAGATTTCACACAAAGATTTACATGTTGCACCGAAGAGCAAATTAGCCAGTCAACCAACTTGAGGACACTACACATGATATGCCTGGGTCATTCTCCTTCCTGTCTATCAAGTAAGGCCAATACAAAAATGTTCCACCCAAATCATTACGAGGCAATCTTCTTACCGTATTACATTAGTGGCAATGTGTCATAGGAATGACCTAGGGAACGTCTTCCCATCCATGAAGATTGACACATGGTAAGACTCAGACACAGACTCATCTAAAATCACCCCTTCCCAAATTCGAGCCATTCAAACATTAAGATCTCAAAATCAAGGACTAAAGATATTCAAACTCGAAGTAAAAATGATAATAAATATCGTGAAGGAAAATACTCATTTAATCATGATCAGAAAGGGGAAAGATTAAAGAATATGCAATGCAAATCCTATGACATACCCACAACATTTATCTCGATTCCTCAATACTGTCTTAAAAGCTAACCTACTTCACAGTAATAAAATCACTATGGCGGCACTACACTGCTCTTCCTCTTCTGTCATACTCTTGAATTCACTTGCTTACTTTGAAGATTTTGACTTCAAAGAAGATCCAACACTTGGTATCTCAAAAGTGATTTTTTGGCTTTTACCTTGAGCCATTTATAGAATGGGATCGTCAAGTGTCCTTCTTGACTTCAAGCATGCTTGAATAAGAGCCTTTTGGTCTCAATCATCCCCACTGTGGGAAGACACAGACAAATTGTCAAGACAAGGCACGCATGTCCGTACGGCTTGCTTTGAGTCCAATCCATAGTCTCTCCTTGAGTAAGGGTCTCTCACGTGACCATAGACCATATCTTTGGGTTTAGATGGTATGGTCTGCAAGATCGTAGACTTTTTCCTGCAGACCCATTCCAGATGTGACCTTTAAAATCAAGAGTGGGCTTTTGCCTATGGAAATGTTGCCCTCTGAGCATTTTCATGTTATGTGAAAAAACCCGCACATCTGCACGGGTCTTGTCCTTGATTGTTGCTCGCCCTCCGTATGAATGACTTATTTTTCAGAACTACGAACCTCTTTAACTCCTTGATCCCCGCCTGGGTACTCCTTCCTTCGCAAGGGATGAAAGCCCTTGCTACACCCTATGCTAAGGTGTGCTTGCCCATATTTCTAGATGGTGCCACTAGCATTTCCATTGGGCTAGTTGTACTCTATAAACCACTTCTCCCCATTTTTCACCAAACCAATGAGGGAAGATAATCTTTATCTTCCACTTGATAAGGAAAGGCTCTCTTCTTTGCCTTCCATCTGTCCTTAAAAGTTGGTATGTCCTCTTTCGCTGGCGTGGTCCTCACATCCTTCCCTCCTCATAAGGAATTATGTCCTAAAAATAGCTGAGGATCGTCCTTCGATATAACATACAAAGGGAGATTCACAAGATGACCTGTTCTTTAGTGTTCTCTATCAACACCCTTTGAAGCACATCCCTTCCCTCACCTTGATCCTTTAGCAAACCTTCATTATCCACTACTGAGACAAGACCTCGATCCTCTTTTCTCCTTTGTTTTCTTCTTCTACGTTGTCTGTTGGTTGTGCTCTCTTGTATCCTAGCTCCTCCGCTAGATTCGGCTTCATAGGACTTAGGCGAATCCTCACCCTTGTCCTTCTCTTGCTCTTCATGCTCCGAACCCACACGTCTCTCCCAACTTTGTGCCCCAGCTGTACATTCATGGTTTGATCTCCGTTATTAGGGATCTTTCCTTCCAAGAACTTTCTTCACCTAGGTGGTGTTCCTCCTCTACTTGCTAGTGTTCAGCTACCAACCTCGTCGTTTTGCATTCCTCTTGCAGGAATAGTCGCATTATCTTAGGGGGTATCACTACCCTTCATGCCGTTGTTTCTCTTGCACCATGGCTATGATTATGAGGGCTCTAAGTTTTATGGTTTCAAGGGGTAAACCGAATCCTGAATTATGGCCTTACTCTTCCCCTTGACTTGTTTGATTTACCCTTGCCTCAGGCATTACAGTGCACTTATTATTGCTCAAATAGATATGGAAACTACCCTGTGTGATTCGCTCACTTTCTTAGGTAAACTCACCATTTCCCGCTTCTCCTCGTTGCACCTTCACCAATGGTATGATTTTAAATCATAATCTATGCACCTTCCAGTATACGGTCCATACTGATCTCTAGTGAGATTCGGTTGCAATGGAACTAGATTTGCGTTAATTACTAAGGGTTGTTGGTTCAAGAAAATTTTCCTTAACACGTTATGACTTCCATCGTATTCCATTGGTAATCCAGCAGGATATGCTACTAGGCCAACATTTTCCACTACTTGGTAAGGTCCAATGTATCTTGGGCTTAATATCCCTTTCAACCCAAATCTGCACCCCTTTCATGGGTGATAGTTTGAGATATACCCAGTCGCATTTCTCAAAGGTTAACTCTATTCTCCTTACGTCATTGTAGCTCTTCTGTCTACTCTAAGTAGTAGCCATGCTTGCTCGTATGAGTTTGATACTCCATCATCTCTTGGATGATTTCTGGTCCAATCCCTTTTGCCTCTTCTACTTCATCCCAACATAATGGCAATCTATACTTCCTTCCATACAATGCCTCATAAGGGGCCATTTGAATGGTCATCTGATAACTAATATTATAGGCAAATTCAATTAGTGGCACATGGCTCTCCCATGGGCCCTTAAAATCCAATACTCATACTCTTAAAATGTCCTTTAACGTATGAATTGTCCTTTCTGACTATCTGTTGATCTGGAGATGGTAAGCACTACTAAATTTCAACTTAGTACCCATCGTCACTTGCAGACTCTTCCAAAAATGAGATGTAAATCTCGGGTCTCGGTCTAACATTATCGTATTGGGTACTCTGTGTAGCCTAACTATTTCTCTTATGTACAACTGAGTGACCAGTAAAATGTGGGCACTCCTAGTTAAACTTTCTATGATTATCCAAATAGCATCTCTACCACTGGGGGTTCTAGGTAATCCAACCCCAAAGTCCATGGCTATACCTTCCCATTTCCACTCTAGGATGGGTAAAAGATGTAAATTTTCAACTGGTCTCTAATGCTCGACCTTCCCCTTTCAACACATAGCACACCTTTCGATGAATGAGGCGATATCTCGTTTCATCCCTTCCCACCACAAGCCTTTCTTGAGATCTTGATAAATCTTCATGCCTCTAAGATGTATTGAATATGGTGAGGAATGGGCTTTGGCAAATACTTGTTCTAAAAGTTTTGAATTAGCCAGACTATTCATCACCCTTTATACAACAACATTGCCTCCTCACTCAAACTAAAATGCAAGGGTCCTTTCCCTCTTTGGATTCTCTGTCGGATCTCTAGTAGCTTTGGACCCTTCCTCTACAGGTCTTCAATTCATCAAAATCACTCACCTTCAATTGTTGCATTGTAGTGAGAATTTTCTTATATGGTGAATCCTTCACTAAGAGGTGTCTTATTTTCTTAAGAAGCAACTCAACCTATGTGGAACCTTCCACACCCTTTCATCTTGAATTACAACTTATCACATCAGCAACTAAATTCTCTTTTCCTCAATGATACTTGATTTCACACTAGTAATTGCTTATGATCTCCAACCATATCAACTGTCTCATATTAAGGTTTTTCTCGATGAAGAGGTGCTTCAAACTCTTATGGTCCATATACACCTCTCATGCTTCACTATATAGGTACTGTCACCAAATCTTTAATGCAAACACAACCGCTACCAACTCCATGTCATGTGTGGGGTAGTTCTTCTCATGATCCTTCAACTGCCTGGACGTGTATGTCACTACTCTTCCTTCTTGTGTTACGACATATTCTACTCCACACTTTGACACGTCACTATAAACCACAAATGGCTTGTGAGGTTCCGGTAATGCTAGAACAGGGGTCGTGGTAAGCCTTCTCTTTAATTCCTCAAAACTTTGCTCACATTTTTTTGTCCAAAGGAACTTAGCGTTCTTCTTAGTCAATGTTGTGAGGGAACTTGATAATTTAGAGAATCCTTCAATGAACCTCTTATAACAACCGGCTAGTCCCAAGAAAATTCTAATCTCATGTACTGTGATAGGACGTTGTCATTCCACCACTGCTTCAATCTTGCTTGGGTCAACTGTGATTCCTTCTTGGGATATCACGTGACCAAGAAATCTAACTTCCTTTAGTCAAAACTCAAACTTGCCGAGTTTAGCAAATAGTTGTCATTCCTTGACCTTTCCTAATACCAAACTCAAGTGATCCTCAACCTTCTTGGAATATATTAAGATGTCATCTATGAACACACCACAAACATATCCAAGAATTGTCTAAACACCTTGTTCATAATATCCATGAATGCTACAAGGCATTAGTTAACCCAAATGACATAATTGTAAACTCAAAATGGCCATACCTCATTTGGAACGTTGTTTTTGGTATGTCACCCTCCGTAATCCTTAATTGGTGATAATTGGATTTAAGATCAATATTAGAAAATACCGCAACTCTTTACAACTGGTCAAACAAGTCATGGGAGAGGGTATCTATTCCTTATGGTCACCTTATTAAGTTCTCAATAATTGATACAAATCCTAAGGCTCCCATCCTTCTTTCTAATAAATAAGATTTGGCGTTCCCCAAGGCTATATACTCGGGCCTCTACCTAATGAACCCTTTTGTTAACAATTTTTGCAATTGACTCATCAACTCTTTCAACTCAATTGGGGTCATCCTATAGGGCGCCTTAGGTACTAGAACTGTCCCCAATTCCAACTCAATCTAAAACTCAATTTTCCTAGGAGGTCGTAATCCTGGAAATTCTCCAAACACTTTTAGGAACTCCCTTAATATTGCTATACCTTGTACGTCTTTAGGCTTTTTCTTCTTAAACACCAAATGCACTAAATAGACTTTAGCCCCTTTTGCCAACTCCTTGGCTTGTAGTGATGTAATCATTCTCAGCATGGTTCGTAATTTACTACCTCAGTTTATTGTAACTTCCATTCTAGGCACACAAAATGCCACCATCCTTTGCCAACAATCTACTCACAAAATGTCTAAATAACTAGTCTATTCCTAAGATAACGTCAAAACCTAACAACTCAAAAACTAACAGATTCACCTCCAAGATAATTCCTCCTATCTCCAAGGGACACTCTGCAACTATCTTGGTGTAGAACACCGTCCCTCTGTTAGGTAACACTATATAAAGCTTTTGCTACATCAGTTTTGCCTGAAGAATACTCATCCTAGCGAACACAGTGGTTACGAATGACTAGGACGCACCCGAGTCAAATAGGGTAGTAGCGTAATATTGTGATACTCTAACTCGTCTTGAAATGACCAAAAAATTTGCCACTTACACTACACTCGTAAAAATATTAACTAATTACTAAAGTCAAGGTCTCGTACTTGTGATAACATCTGCTTCCTCAGTTTCTAGGGCGTCCTCATCAATTTCTCTTGGAGTAAGGGCGTATACTCTTGCTTGCACTGCATGTTTTTATTATCCCCATCCTCTGCCATAGCTGGTTCGTTCTACTAGCATTGCACGAGGGCAATCCGTAGCATAATGTCCTGTCAGCCTACATCGGTAATGTAAGAGTGCGGCTTGGCGACACTCTCCCTCATGAGCCCTATGAAAAAGTCCATAAACTGGTGTCCTTCCTCCTATGCACACTCCAAGAGTAGTTGACAGGCTTATAACTCCCATCCTCAACACAAATTTCTGAGGGGATGTGGCTAGGGGTGCAGTCGGTCTGAAAATTTTGATCCATCATTTTTGCCTGACTAGACCGTTAGTTATCAGTCCATTCAATTCGATTCGGTGCATGAACATTTTGTTTCGGCTAATGGTTAGCACCCAAGAGAGAATTGAACGAGGCTTGTAATTTTCCATAGGGAAGTACACGTGAAAGATATTTATCTATGAAATCACATCAAAAATTTAAGCAAAATACATTGTGGTGACAATGCTAGCTATTAAGTACCAGAATACTAATCTTCACAACAAAAAGGGCCTATCTTCCTTCATTAAATCAAGAGATATTACATCATCCAAATGTACATAAATTTAGTTGCCTTAAAGTGGCGGACTGATTACAAGTAGTATCCCGACTTAACATTGTATATTCTAACACAAGGTACAAAGTAACTACGGCGGCTACAGGTCTCCATACTCAAGAATTGAGCAGGTTTGACTCTTCTTCCTTGGGCATCACCTTAGGATCTAAATTTGCATCAGAATCTATGGTCCCAAGAATGAAACCATAGGTAGTTTAGGTGGCTATGATAAGACTGCTAATATGAGATAATGCTATAGAAGATGCTATGAACACTTCATGAAAAGATTGCAAGAACATATATATGCATGGCGAGGAATCACCCTCACTCTTACAGGTATGTGTATCCTCAAACATGGCGAGAATCACCCTCTGGAGACGTGCCCTTTTTGTCATGCAAAATATAGAAAACACATTAGTATTAGTATAGTGAGGAGTAATCCGTCTCCAATATAAGTATAAAATCTCGTGAAAACCACTATTCGACTTGTTTCAACTCTAGTAATATTCTTCCATCATACAAGTGCTCATCACATAGATATTCATCATATAAACTTCTCACACAGAGATACTTGTTGCATCGAGGATGCTTCTACCTAGCCAACCAACTCAAATACACCAACATGTGATACATCGGGGGATCCAACATCCCGACTATCGGATTAGGCCAAATAAGACATCGTTCCACCCTAATCCCCATGAAGCATTCTCCTTCTCTTGTGAGGCATGTGGCAACGTTTCTTAGGAATGGTTTGGGAAATTCTTTGTTTCATGCCATGATTATATATTCATGCTACCTACTTCTAGCATAGAGATAGACATTCTGACACAGAGATACACAATTTGACACAAAGATATTGGGTTCCCACACAAGGGTTCATGATCATGTATTGGAAACAGTTAACACATTTAAGCATTCAAAACATTGAAAATCAATGCGTAAATATAGGCATAAACATATTGATCGAAATTTTTATTCTTGCTTGTAGAATGGGGGAGAGAATTTACAAAAATAATGCAATACCTCTTACTCACAACATTTATCCCACATTTCCCAGCACTATCTTAGAAGTTAACCTACCTTCCTACATTGGAAATCCCCTCGTCGCTGCTCTGCTCTTTGCTTTTTGAAGCAGTTGACTTCATGAGCTCTTTGGTGAATAAGGTTTCAAAAGATTGATCTCGTCCTACGTTCTGGTCTTTTAATTGAAGTGGGATTGTCATATGTCATTTATGACTCCTTTCTCATTCCAAATTTGCTGTGAATTTTTTTTAATCCTTCCCTGTCATACTGCAAAATGACAGAGATAGACTGCAAGCATGGTCTACATGCTTCGTCCTCTGACTTTCCTCGAAAGAGGGTATTAGTCGTGGCTTGCATCGAACTACTATGTTCATATGAAATGACCCATCAAGCATTCACCTTCCATCGCATAACCACTCTGAATGTGACCCAACGGATGGAGTGGGGCTTCTGCGGGCAGTACTGCCACTTTTCTGAGCATTAACATGTAATTCTGGAAAGCTCTCTCACTTACCCAGTCTCTCCTAGACTACTACTTGCCTTGGCGGGCAACTCTTTATCTTGTCAAAGTTACTGGCTTTCGTGACTCCTAGTTCTTACCTTCTCGGTAAGTGGCCTTTTCATGCTCACCTTTAGTGAAACAGAACACTTATCTCTGCCTAACTCTGCGACATGTCAGTAGAGCATTTGCAAGGTGCATGCTTGCCCATGTGCTGGACTGGCTACACGTTACAGCACCTGCTACTAATTCCTTAGACTATTAGAGTGTTTCTCATCTTTTCCTTCCACTCAACTTTTGGAATAGTTTGTCCCCATTCATGTTCGGCGATTCCTCACATGGGAACCTGAGCTACTTCCCTCACACATAAAAGTCCTCCTTTTTAGCCTAGTTGAAACAACTAACAACTTACGTTGCTCACATTCGGTGATAGAGGCCACATGCACCAACTTCTGAAATTGTTTAATCTTTAGACACAATACTTGTGTCCTACTACATGTTTGTAATCTTTCTTGGAACCGTTATGTTCTCATACTCTCCGAAGATATAAAGTGAGGAGCAAACCTTCCTAACTCCATAAACCTAACAGCATACTACTCGATTGTCATGCTTCCTTGGACTAAGTTAGCAAAGTGATTCGTTCTGCTGTCTCTTAAACCTTTCCCATGAAATCCTTTCCATGGCTCCTAGCTCATGGTAAGAAGTTGTCTTTTGGCACCCCCACCATAGTGCCACATCTCCTTAGAGCAAAATAGCTCGCATATAACAACTTCTAACTTTTGGTGCATCTACACACCTCAAAAGTCCTCTCAAAATCTGTAATCCACCTCTCTGCCATCATAGGTCCTTCGTTACCCAAGACTATCTAGTAATAGTAGACCAAACATCGTTCATATGAGCACCCTCATTACTCCTCTCCAGTGGAATCAACTTGCTAAATCTTCATGTGTCATGAGTAAAGCTCGTGTTGTTACTACAGTACGAACGAAACACGATTAAACACCCTTGCTAACTCATTATTTCTCCCTTCACCCAATGACTCTCCCTCACGACTACCTATCAATTGCTCGCCTCACAAAACTCTCCATTGCACCATATTCAAACCTTGCCATAGAACCAAAACCTATCACTTTTTATCTTAACCTCCACCAATTAAACGTAGTCTATGCCTATCATGATCTAAGATTCAAGCTTATGATACTATAGATCAAATCCTATATCTTTGGTACTTCCCCTATGTGATAATATGGATATACCTAGAGCTGTATAAATGCTCTGATACCAAGTTGTGGCGCTCCGTTTCTTGGAAAAGTACCTGGTGAGGATTCGTGCTGTCAAGGGTGCCAGCCCGTTAGTAACACCTAAGATTTAGGTCAAGATTAGGCGTGTAATGTTCACAAGGAAGTACATGTATAAGTGAATGATCATTTAAACCGCAATGGAATAAGTAAAGGTTAAGTGCTACTTGTACCAGAATTTAAATTGTAAATAGATTCATTCGATAAATACCCAAATATCCATATGTTACTTCATTTCTCCAAACTAATATATAGACCCAATTATTTGTTCCCTTAATCCAAATACGGCAAACCAAACATAGTTAGTCATCAGACTAAGTAATACAAATTCAAAGGAACAACAAAATTTCTATTAACAGAGACAAGCCTCCATGCCTATTGCTCAGGCGGGATTGACCCTTCATTCTCAAGTACCTTCATGGATCTACCTCTGCATCAAAGTCTACGAATCTAATAAACAAAACTATAGGTAAGTTAAACAGCTATGACAAGACTATTAATGAGAGACAATGTACATGATGATATAATGCACATTATCATTTAAAAGGAATCGTGAACACGTGTATTGTACATGCCGAGGAATCACCCTTTAAGTAAAACACAAGCACATGTTAAGGCAAGAAATCACTCTCTTCTTGAGTAGGTAAAACTCATTATATTTCAACATATGGAATTTAACATATAAAATCATCAAATCTCACACAGAGATATTTCCATTCGTCCAATCTCACATAGAGATGTTTCAAGTCATCCAATCTCACAAAGACACATTACAAATTATCAGTTTTCACATAGAGATATTTCAAATCACTAGGTCTCACTCACAGGGTATCAGATCACCAGATCTCACATAGATATATACATGTTTCAGTAGAGAACACATCAGCCGACCAACCAGCTCGAGGACACCACACATGATATGGCCAGGGTATTCTCCTTCCCGTCTATCAAGTGAAGCCAATACGAAAACGTTCCACCTTAATCATCACAAGGCATTCTCTTCCTGTATGACGTTAGTGGCAATGTGTCGTAGGAATGACCCTGAGAACTTCTACCCATCTATGATGATTGACACACGGTAAGACCCACACACACACACACTCACCCGAAATCACCCAATCACAAATATGAGCCATTCAAACATCAAGATTTGAAAATCAAGGAGTAAAGATATTCAAACTCGAAGTAAAAGTGATTGTAAACATAAAGAAGCAAAATATTATGGATGAATACTGATGCTTCGATCTTCTTCTTCGAAGCTGGTATGTTGTTTGAATGAGGGTTGTGAGCTATGGAAACCTGGACTTAGCTCAAACCGGAGGTGGAAATGAGGGCTTGAATGTTTTGGGGACTGATTTTTGGTCCAAAGGGCGACCGAGAATGTGGGAGGTGCTCTCGATTTGAATAATAGAGTGAGGGGACACAAATGGCTCAGGGATTCGATATAGAAAGTGAGTGAGAATGGAAGGAGGCCGCTTTTGGGCCGAGATGGGGATGAGAGCTTAAGTGGGTGAGAACTGATTTTCTGTGCAAAGGTGGCCAAGAGTTGTGGAAGAGTGCTTCGGACAGATGGAAAGTGTGGAAATGGAAAAGGCAAGGGCATAGAGGAGAGAGATAGCCTCGGTTTGCATCTCTCTCCTTGGTTTGCAGAGGGGGAAATGAGGAAGGGAGAGCAACAGGGATCCTCTTTATAGGGTGGAAAGTGGTCTCACGGGCCGAACGAAGCTTAGCATGCATGGGTTGGTGGAGTGATTGGCAGTCCCTCCCTCCCCTCACGGTATACTTGTAAGTGGAATGGGGGAAATGCCATGGAGTTCTACCAAAAAAATGCAGCCCAGTGTTCCAAAGGTGCTGGCCCGCATGGTTCCTCACAGAATAGATGGACAAAGGCATATGTGGCGCGTAGCCTTGAAAGTGAGGGATCGGTCGCATGGTAGCCGAAATAGTGTGACTTTTGCACCAACAAATCGAGAAGAACGCAGTGAACATATTGATGGTATCCTTTTGTTGAAAGCCAACAACGAGAAAAAGCATATAGTGCAAAGATAAACGGGTATACTGTGGATAATGATGAGAAGAAGACCACAATCTGTTAAGTGCTTCGAAAGTGTTTGAAGGACGTCTGGTGTTCTTGTGTGCATCATCCACAATTATCAAATCATGCATATTTAATAACAATTATATACATTAGATGTGCGAACTCTTTCAAGGGGCCCGGGGGAAGCATGCACTTTATAAAAAGGATAAATCACAGAAAAGTATGATCCCAAACTATTACGCCAATTCTCGAACATACCTCCAAATTAACGTGATAAACGCATGATTTGATTTAGGGCTGATTCGAAACATGAACTGTCATATGACAGTTCATCCCCTAAATCAAACTCATTATTAAAAGTTGTTGCGCGCTAGAGTCCAATTGAAGGTTTTAAATTGGATGGGATAATGGCAATGTTATATTTTTTTGAAATAAAAATAACACAAAAAACTTCCATAAAAAAAAAAAAACTAAAATTAAAGAAATTAAAGGCCCGTCATTGCTCATGAGTACTTAGTTGGAGATCAATTGTGTTATTTTGATGATCATCAATAGTGGAAAGTATAGAAAAACAAATTGAGTAGTGAGTTTTTAATGCCTAATTAAAAAAAAAATCTTAATTATTGGTTCTCTTGACCAAACCGGTCCCATGTACAATCACAAATCAAATTTCTATTGGTTTCTTGATTCTAACACACATACGAATTGCATGCTATTGATGATCACTAGTCATATTGCAATGCATATAGAATTAATTCGTATATATATACATATGGTGGAAGAAATAAAGATTTATAATTTATACATCACAAAAGAACTGGTCCATACCCAAAAACAAAATTATAACAATTATATATACCAAATAATAAATATTTGGATTCTTATTTAACCTAGCTTTTCGAGCAGTACTGTTCTATCAAATTTTCAATTATTGAATCCCACATTATATATAAAGCCTTAGGCCATTAATTAACAACAACCTTGCCAATGTGATCACTATCATCTAACTTGTCAAAAAAAGGGACAACTTTGGCATGAAAAGAGAGGGCACAACCACCTCATGTACTCAGAAGGGAACAAAAAATCTGGGAGGTGGCGATGACAACACTATGGCTAAGCTGGGGATTTAATGCAAGACTCACTTAATATGTCTATCTACTAGAAGATATTAGATACAACCGCAATCATATAGCATGCAAGTGTATACGTAGTACCAAAATTTCAACTATTGTTCACTCAACACCCGCTCGACAGTCAGCTAGAGGCCAACCCGTGAGTTCGCTCTAGCAACTATAGTCAACTCAAGCGAGTGCCTACCCTAAATGTCTGCTTGACACCACTCGACATTTTGCTCGAGCGAATTTTTGAAATTAGGGTTCCACGCCGTTTAGTATAAATACATGTTGCTTTTCATGTATTGTTGCATTTTGGGTTCATTTGGAGCGGCCAAAACTCAGAGAGGATGCCAACAAGAGAGAGACCTCCTTGTGAGTTCCATTTGTGAGGTTGAGAGCTTATTTAGGTGTATTGGGGTGTTGGGATTAATGAGTGTTTTGTTATACCTCTCTTATACTCAATTTTTGATAGTGAATGGCTTTGAAGATCAACTCCGCCAATGGATGTAAGCTATGTTCTAAGTCAAACTACTTAAATCTTAGTATTTTGTGTGATTGTCGTTAGCTTTTTTGTTTGCTTTTGCTGTTATATTTCAAATTAGCTTTTGATAACTGGTTTATCCCAACAAACTAGTTTCAAAGCCCCATGCTCTATGTAGGATCTTGAGGGATGGCTATGCAAAATTTGAAGTGGAGAAATTTGACGGTCAGAACAGATTCAATTTATGGCGCATCAAGATGAAGACTTTTCTGCGACAACAAGTGTTGTCTAAGGTATTAGATGGAAAAGTGGCTGATGATTCTCCTGCACCGTCAAGAAAAGAAAATGGGAAAGCACATAATGCTATCCTGTTGTCACTATCAGATGGAGTTTTGAGGGAGGTTGCTGATGAGGAGACCGCTGTGAGACTTTGGAAGACATTTGAGAGCTTTATATGAAAAAGTCGCTCACCAACTGTTTGTATTTAAAGTAATGATTATACACTCTCAAGATGAGGGAAGGTACTTCTATTTCCGATCATCTAGATGAATTTCATAAATTATTATGAATCTGAGGAATATTGATATTAAGTTTGATGATGAAAATCAAGCTTTAATTGTGTTGTGTTCGTTGCCAGTCTCATTTGATAATTTTATGAATTCGATATTGTATGGTAGAGATTCCATCTCCTTGGTAAATGTAAAATCTACTTTGAATTTTAAAGAGTTGAGAACAAAATTGGGTATACAAGGCACAGATAGTCAAGCCAATGACTTGTTTGTAAAATGTTCTTCTGATGTTAGATCCAGGCAGTACTGTACTATTATTTCAAAATTTCAATTATTGAGTCCTGCCCACATTATATATAAAGCCTTAGGCCATTAATTAACAACAACCTTGCCAATGTGATCACTATCATCTAGCTTGTCAAAAAGGGACACCTTTGGCATGAAAGGCAAGGGCACAACCACCTGACGTACTCAGAAGGAAAGAACACTATGGCTAAGATGGGAATTTAATGCAAGACTCACTTAATATGTCTATTTGCTAGAAGAAAATTAGATATAACTGCAATCGTATAACTGCATGCAAGTATATACGTACGTAGTACCAAAAGCCGCCACTAAATCTCTTACCACATGTTATTGGGTAGGTTTGTCTGCCTGATGATTTCAACTATTATATGTATATAACGGTTTTTCATACCAACGAAAGTGTATTTTCTTTTCCCTAAATTTAAGAAAACATGTTCATATTAGTAACCATTGTAATCTATAGCTAGTTATTTATACATACGTATAATAGTTGTAATTATACATAGAGAAGAACATTCTTATACATACGTATAAGAATATAAAATAGGAAAACTATTTTATGTTGTTTAGCAGTAGGTTTGTCCATAAATATATGTCCTTGCCATGCAATTATTTAATCACACTAAAACAAACTAAAAATCTGTATTTCACTAAAATAGCGTAAAATAATAATTTATAAATTTTCACACCAATACTGATTGTTTGAGAATTGTTTTTATAAACAATTGCAGCTAACGTCATTTGTACACAAGAAAACTAAACATAGTACGAGGTTGCTATTGTGAAACCCCATATGATGATAAATTAGGATAGGTGGTGTATGGGTTTCCAGAATGCTTGGAAAAGAGAAGTTACTATTCTTTATAATAGTTTTAATGGAACTCTAATTGTATCATTGACTAGTCATTTTGAAATATAACTCATGTTCCTTGGGCCTTCTATTGTATCTTTACAAATGGTATCAAATAAAACCTATCCCAACCAGAAATATAGGACTTGAGTTATGCCACATACAATGGACTGGCCCAACAAGGACAATGAAAATTTAAGGGGGGAGATTGTGATACCAAATATGATAGAGATAAGGGTATGTGGTGTATGAGATCCTATATTGCTTAGGAATGAGAAGTTCTTGCTCTTTATAATAGTTCCAATAAGACTCCAATTATAGCATACACTAGTCATTTTGAAGTATAGGTTATGTGGCTTATGTCTTCCAATAGGGCATTACAAATGTAGAACGGCCCGAACCCAGAGGGTCTGGGAGTTAATGCCTATCACTTAAAATCACATCCCAATAATATATGTAAACATGAGTCAATTACTGAATGCATAACAAAACAAATTATCAAATATTAGAGTGACATTTTAGAAATATTATTTTCAATAATAACAGTAAATGCAAAATCTTTGGGCATAAGCATAACTAAATTGCATCATAACCGAACATATATTCCATGTTTAAAGCTCGTGGTAGGGTTGTACTATCCCCGGTGGCCAAACTGAGATGTTCATACCAACATAATAACAGAGGCCACCGTTTTACACCAGTGGTAAGGTTGGGATGGAAATAGAAACAGATTTCATCCCAGAGGTTTTTAGATACAACATATTATATTAAAAACGGAGTTATGAGCAGATACATGTCATATAATCATATGCAAATTTTCATATTTCATAATCACTTCTTTTTATATAGTTGTTAACATAATGCCAAAATTGCTCATGTCTACACCTGTCATGACAGAAAATATTTCTTTTTTCTTATTTGAATACAATGAGTTATGCAGAAAAATGACCAAGTTGTTTCCAATGTTCCAAAATAGAATATGAAAGTTTTTTCTTAAAATCAAACGCAGTTCGTTTTTACGCAAAGTCTAGCATAGGAGCACCGTTTACTTGAACCTCTTAACATTTCTAAATTTCCCACAACTGTGGTGCCCTCGACCCCCACACGTGATCTGGCAAGTGTCGCAATGCCGGGGTGCTGGCCAATTGTGACCCACACCCCCAACGCATTGTGCAAGTGTGTGTACGCATGCAATACATGTGAATAGTTATAAATGCAGCAGAAATAAAAAGACATTCCAAAAGCTAAAGTACTAGAAATTCAAATTACAAACTCCAGCAAAATAATCTATGAATTAATATAGTCATCTGACTAGACAGATAACATAAAGTCCAATGAGACTTCAAAGGAAAAAATTCCCAAGTCTTCACTCCTCAAGTGGGGTCAATTCTCCATACTCATATCAGTCCTTTGCAATAAAGTCTATGATCCCGTGGAATAGTACCGTAGATGGAAACACCACAGTGAGATTTCACAATCCCAGCAAGTAAAACCGATAGAATGACACCCACATTACAAACATAAAAAAACTGGACATATCATAGCATTTGAAAAAAATAAAAAGATATTTACCAAAATTGCACAAAGCCAATATCCTTCTCAATTTATAGAAAAAGCTACGGTCACATCATCGGTAATGACCGTGCATGTGACTTCGTAATGAACAATGCCCAACTTCATGCCCGGTGCGTACGTGACTAGGCATCCTCTAGCCTTCGCTAGCAGAGAGGCCATAGAGTTAGTACAAGAGCGTTACCATATCGTCCAAGTTTGTTATCGTCCAGGGGACGTCATTTAGTTTTACACCCTCCCGAGTGATCAGATGAGCTCGACCAAGATAATGCCCCAGCTCGGCTTAGGGTCGTTATATGCACACACCCACAAAATATGCTTTTAATCTTTTGACCCATAGTTTTTCCAATTTCAGCACAGCCATAGAACATAGCACAATTAATAAAAATCATAATAAGTAATAACAATTAAAATGCAGATGCATGACAGGCAGTTATTAGATGACATGGCAATAGGTACAACAAACAATGATAGAGCAACACATAGTTTCACATATTCACAAATCACAACTACACACGATTCCCAACACTTCACCCCGCCCTCAGCCAACAATTCCAACGCTAACAACAGTATTATATCTCAACACTCCACAGGGCCCATGGCTACTTAACCAATCATAACCAGACTGCAAAAACACAGTTTGACTATTTATTCTGTATTAGTCTTTCAAGAGTCAGGCTAAGATTTTACTTACAACACGGAAGGGCAAGTTTCTGGATGATCAAGCGTGAAGAGTTAAAGTATCTCGCAAGTGTGCGTACGCGCGCATCACTGTGCAAATAAAAAAAATAGTTATTCAAATCTGACACTACCTAAAGATTAATATACAAGGCTAGTGGCATGTGGCTTACTGTGGTGGCATCTGGAGGGGCGAAGCATGGCGGCAACAGTGGCCATGCACAATGACAAAGACGAATCTAGGCAAGGTTTTGGGTGATAACTCAATTCTTTTAAAGAGGGTGGCAGGTCTGACGTGGTGGAGGATGATTGAGGGAATTCTTCACAATGGAGGGTGGCTGTTGGTGGTGGAATAGATCCCAGAGGGGAATTCTGGACTCAGGTTGGGGTGGATCTGAGGGGAGGGGGGAAAGGCCTAGTAGAAGGGAACGGGGTTGGATGACCATTGGAAAGCTGTTGGAAGGGGGTCGCCCGCGGCGGCGTAAGACGGCACTAAGGGAAAAAGATGCCTAAAACCTATAGGAAGGAAAACTAGAGGGTGAGGAAGAAGATGGGACGAGGTTTGATAGAGGGTTAGGAGGTTTGGGATGATTTTCAAAAGGGGGAGCTCCGGCCTATTTATATGCCATGCAGTAGGGCTTGGGGAAAGCAGCCGTGGCTGCTATTGGTGGTGTGGGATGGTAGGAGAAAGCCGAACGTTACACAGGTGGCATGCTACAGTTGGCATGCAGCGACTGCGAGCAGGTGACAATGCCGAAAGGCGTAAGAGTTGGCAGAATGGGAGGTGCGGATTGGTGGAAGGGGAGGTGGCAGCAAATGAGGGAGTTAGGCAAAGCTCAAAGGATGCATGGCGATGGCGTAGAGGTGGCATGGGTGATGAGGGCTCACGAGTTGCAGGAGGGAGGAGGAATAAGAGGAAAAGAAAAAAAAGAGGAGAAGAAAAAAGAGGCGTGCGGCAGTAGGAGGAAATGAAGGAGAGTTAGGGTTTTCTTCCTAGGGCCAAAACGACTTTGTTTTGGTGGGGTAAAGAGCTAGTTTCCATACTCCAATTTATGGGGCTCAAACACATGGGCTGGGCCCAAAATTTGCACCCAAAGCACACTAAAAACAGCCTAACTCGCAAAAAAAAAAGAAAAAGAACCCACTTCACACAAATTGGACTACAACTTCACTAAAGAAAAATACATACACATGAGCAAGCTTGGGCTTCACATCATCCCCCCTTAAAAGAATTTTGTCCTCGAAATTGACAAGCTTAATCGATTGAAACTTCAAAACAAAAATACAAGATAGAGCTCAGTACTTGCTTGGAACAAGATATACAATCAGTAATACCCAAATAGATACGGGTAATGCTCACTCATGTCCTCTTCTCTCTCCCAAGTGAAGTCCTAAGCTGCCAAATCTCCACATGACACCTTCACTTAGGGTATAGTCTTGGATCTCGGTTTTTACTCCTTCCGGTCAAAAATCTGAGTTGGAGCTTCCTCGTATGCAAGGTTTGGCTTCAGTTGGATGCTACCAGGATCGACAAAATGTGGTTACTGCTGTTTGAAAGTCTTCTTCAGCAAGGAGACGTGGAACACATCATGCAAATCTCCAAAATATTCTGGTAGTGCAATTTTGTAAGCCACGAGGCCAACCTTCTCCATTATCTAAAATGGTCAAACATATCTTGGGTTGAGCATCGCTTTCTTCCCAAACCACTTGATGCCCTTCATGGTTGACACTTTGAGATACACTCAGTCGTCTTCTTCAAAAGACAAGTCCCTTCTCATTTTATCTGCATTACTTTTCTAACAACTCTGAGGTGTTGCCATCTTGTCTCTTATAATTCTAACCTACTCCTTCATCTCTTGAAGAATCTCTAGCCCAATGATCTTCCCTCACCAACCTCATCCCAGTACAACAGTGATCTATAGTTCCTCCCCTGTAAAGCCTCATAGGGTGCAATATGTATGGGAGCTTGGAAACTTTTGTTGTGTGCAAACTCTGTGAGCAGCAAGTGATTCTCCCAACTACCTTCAAATTCTAGAGCACAGGCTCTCAACATATCTTCAAGAGTCTAAATAGTACGCTCTAATTAGCCATCAGTCTGCAAGTGATAAGTGCCAAACCTTAGCTTAGTGCCAAATGCAGCTTGCAAACTCTTCCAGAAATGGGAGGTAAACTTCGAATCTTTATTTGACACGATGGTTTTGGAAATCCCATGCAACCTGACTATCTTTTTCATATACAGTCGTGTCAACTTTTCTCTTCCCACTGGGAGTCCTCGGCAAACCTACTACAAAATCCATAGCAATATCATCTTATTTCCATTCATGAATCAACAGAGGTTGAAGGTTACTGGTAGGTCTCTGGACATCTTTCAACAAACATGGCTATGTTCCCTTCATTCCTTCCCACCAAAACGTTTTCTTTAGGTTTCTGTACATCTTCATGCTCCCAAGGTGGACAAAGTGGGGTGCCGCATGAGCCTCTACTAATATCTTCTCTTTAATCTCTAAATCTGAAGGAATCACTCTACGATTCTTGAACAGTAAGCTACCATCTCTACTCAAACTGTAATGCATAGACCCTCTCGACTTCCTGACTCTTCTTTGAATATCCAAAAGTTTCGAGTCTCTCCTCTGAAGGGTCTTCAATTCTTCAAAGTCAAGAACTTTAACTTCGTGCATAAAGGCTAAGACCTTCTCTTGTTGTGAACTCTCCACAAGAAGTTTCCTCATCCTGTAAAGGAGCGAGCCTACCCCTGACGATTCAGCCACATCCACCAAGTGGGACTTTCGACTTAGCACATCAACAACCTAGTTCGCCTTTCCAGGATGGTACTTAATCTCCCATTGATAGACGTTGATTAATTCCAACCACCTTCTCTGTCTCATGTTGAGATTTTTCTGTGTGAAGAGATGCTTCAGGCTCTTATGATTTGTGTAGGCCTCACATGTCTCGCCATACAGATAGTACTGCTAGATTTTTAAAGCAAAGATCACTATTGCAAGCTCCAAGTTATGAGTGGAATAGTTCTTTTCATGATCCTTTAGCTAGCGGGACGCATAAGCCACAACTCACCCTTCTTTCATTAGAAGACACCCCAAACCAAATTTGAAAGCATCATTGAAATCTACAAACGGCTTGTGCGGCTCTAGGAGTGCCAAAACAGGTGTTGAGATCAACCTTTTCTTCAATTCACGGAAGCTTCTTTCACACTTTTCAGTCCAGACGAACTCAGCGTTCTTCTTGGTCAAAGTAGTGAATGGTCCAGACAATCTAGAAAATCCCTCCACAAACCTTCGATAGCAACCTGCCACTCCTAAGAAGCTTCGGATCTCATGCATTGTTGTGGGACGTAGCCAGGCCAAAATTGCTTCAACCTTACTAGGGTCCACAACCACACCCTCCTTTGCGATGACATGCCTAAGGAACTTAACTTCATCAAGCCAAAACTCACATTTGCTGAGTTTTGCATACAACTGATCCTTCCATAGTTTACCCAGTACAGTTGTAGGTGATTCACATAGTCCTTTAAATCCCAAGAATATACAAGAATATCATCAATGAAGACTACCACAAAGGAATCCAAATAAGATCGACACACCTGATTCATCATGTTCATGAAAGTTGCAAGCACATTGGCCAGTCCAAAAAGCATTACTTTGAACTTATAATGCCTGTACCTCGACCTAAAAGTAGTCTTTGGTACATCCTTGTCCCTTATTCCCAACTGATAGTAACTTGATCTCAAGCCAATCTTCGAAAATGTAGCCATGCCTTGAAGTTGATCAAATAAACCATCGATTCGGGGCAGTGGATATTTGTAGTTTATGGTCACCTTGTTAAGCTCACAATAATCAATGCACATTCTAAAGGTGTCATCCTTCTTCTTGACAAATAGTATGGGAGCTCCCCAAGGCAAGAAACTGGGCTGAATAAATTCCTTGTCTACCAGTTTTTACAATTGAGTCTTAAACTCCTTCAACTCAGCTAGCGACATCCTGTAAGGAGCCTTATGCATCGAAGCCTAGCTCAATCGTGAACTCGACGTCTCGTACAGGAGGCAAACTGGGATTCTCGTTACTGACTTTCTCTCCACTAGTTTAGTCACCACTTAAACCAAATAAGCATCTGCCCCACTTGACAAATCTTTCTTTGCTTGGACCGCTGATATAACTATGGGTCTCGACTTCAACTTGCTACTTACGAATTCCATATAGTTCCCTTCAGGTAGATGAAAGATGACCACTTGACTCTGACAATTGATACTCGCGAAATGTTGAAATAGCCAATCCATTCAAAGAATAATGTCAAACCCAAGCAGTTTGAACATTATCAGATCAGCATCAAGTATCCTCTCTCCAAAGTCCAAAGGACAGTTTAAGGAAACTCTTGAACACAATACCATTTCTCCATTTGGTAATACAAAGGCCATAGACCGTTGTAAATGCACCATGATTAAATTACACATTTGTACAAAACTGGCAAACACAAAGGATTGGGATGCTCCCGAATTAAACAATGTACAAGCATAAAATTCATACAAGCGAACTCTCCCTGATGAGATCAAACACTTTCATTGAAGTTCTATAAATTAAGCCAAACAATGCATCAACTCTAATAGATCAGATCAAGCTCATACTTGTGATGACCCATGCATCCTGAGTCTCCAAAGCCTCACCGTCAACTTCACCTGGTGTCAGAGCGTACACCCTCGCCTGCACTGCCTGCCTCTGATTCAGCTTTCCTCCGCATTGTCCTATTCAACTTTTGTCATGAAGGCAGTGGAGAGCATAGTGCCCACTTGACCGCATTTGAAACGTTGGGTCCCACCATGACAAAAGTTGCCTTCATGAGATCTGTTGCATCTACCACATACTGGGGTCCTTCATATGCACACCGATAGGTGCCTGGGGTCGTGCCCTTATCCTTTACATGAATTTCTAAGGTGACCCTAAACTGCTTCCCTCTCCTGCAAAACTTTGCCTTTTCTGGCTCGTCGGAGAGCCCACTGCACTGCCATATTCCCGCTCCGCTATCGAGGCCACTTCAACTAGCCTCTAAAAACCTTGAATTTACAGACAGGCAACTTGTCTACAAATCTACTGCCATAATCCCTCTTGGAAACGTTCGACCCACATCTCTTCAGTTGCTATCAATTGCATAGCGAACCTACCAAGCTCCATAAACTTTCAATTGTACTATTCCATTATCATATCTCCTTGCAGAAGATTGGCAATCGCCCTAGCCTTTTATCACTTCACCAAGTTTGGAAAGAAGAGGTTGTCAAACTGCCGCTTAAAACGCTGCCAGGACACCACGACAATAGATCCAAGTTCCCTCTCAAGGAGTTCTAGCTTAGTCTCCCACCATTTCGTTGCTTCTCCTTAAGATAAGTAGCCCGCATACAACAGCTTCTGGTTTACTATGCACCCACAGATCTCGAAGGTCCGTTAAAGATCCCTGATCCATCTTCCTACCCGGAGTGCTTCTTCATTACTAGAGACTCCAGGGGTCCTATATGTCAAGAAACACTCATAAGTACACCTTTGTTGCTCTTCTCGGGATTAATAGATCCAAGTTCCCTCTCAAGGTGTTCCAGCTTAATCTCCAACCATATTGCTGCTTCTCCTTGAAAATGGTAGCCCGCATATAGCACCTTCTGGTTTTCTGTGCACCCGAAATCTCAAAGCTCCGTAAAAGATCCCTAGTCGATCTTCCTGCTCTGAGTGGTTCTTCATTACCTAAGAATCCAGGGGTCCTATATGCCATTAAAACACTGATAAGTACACCCTCATTGCTCTTCCCAGGATTGGTATTGAAACTTTTGTTGGAGGAACTCCATCATGCGATTCAAAGCCCTTGCCATGGCGTAATTTCAATCACCCTGCGGTAGTTCATCCGCAAGAGTTTAACCAAAAGAGTCGTCATGAAGGAATCTGGGTCGCACCATTTTATGCCTGCCAAAACGCAACCCATTACTTCATTCCTTAACTCAAAAGTATAAATTTCTAGTACTGCACCTAGGTGACTTGTGGCTTTACCGAGTGCCAAATCGCTTTGATACAACCTATGGCCCCCTCGACCCTCACGCCTGATCTAGAAGAAGTCGCGATGCCGAGGTGCTGGCCAATCGGGTCACACACCCCCAACACATTGTGCAAGTGTGTGTGCACACATGTAATAAATGTGTACAATTATAAACACAACAAAAATAAAAAGGTAGCCCAAAAGCTAATGTACCATAAATTCAAATTACATGACCAAACATCATCTAGACTCCACCAATAGAGAGGCCACGTAGTTGGCACGAGAGCGTTATCGTCTTGTTTGAGCCCGTTGTCACCCGGTGACAATCCAGGGACGTCACTTAGGTTTATAGATTCACAAATCATAACAACATGCGATTCCGAACACTTCACCCGGCCCTCGGCCAACAATTCCAACACCAACATCAGTATTATATCCCAACACTCTACAATGCCCTCGGCCCCTTCACCAATCACAACCAAACTACAATAAACACAGTTTAACAGTTTATTTTTTGTATTTCAAGGGTCAGCCTAGAGTTTTACTTACAACACGGAAGGGCAATAGTTTGGATGATCAAGCATTAAGACTTAAAGTATCCCACAAGTTAGGGCCAGGGGAGGTGGCTTGGGATGATTTTTAAGGGAGGAAAAAAAAATACTCCCAAACCACCCAAAACGATGCCGTTTCGGAGGAGGGGGCTGGCCTCCCTGCTAGCTCACGAGCTGGGCCCCTTTTTAACTCCATTTCTCATACCAATTCGGCCCACAACACTCAAAATAAATATTTAACCCATAAACAGTCACTTGGGCTCAAATTTTCTCTTAAAGAAAAAGCCTACATACACAAATATTTTGGGCTTCACAATATCAAATTCCCAAAAGATTGTTTTTTTAAGCTGACGTAGAAACTTTTAAAAGAAATGGGCCTTAACTTAATAATAAGTTAGGCCACAAAATATGGACCATTTTACAAAGAATTCATTGAAGGACCTTTTCCGAAAGTGTAACAAATATGAGCGTAAAGAGGTCTGAATGGTAGGGAAGAGTCAATCAACATTAATGAGCGAATCCCAAGGGTAGTGATGATTAGAGCATCATGGTGATGAAAGCTAAAATTGGTTTCCTTAGCTCCTAGAAATGTCGACATATATACTATGGATCATCTTTAAGGTGAAAGCATCCTCAATTCCCAAACTTTATCCAAGATGTCCCTATTTATCGGGAGTCCACATACCCCACCTAAATAAGCAACAACCTCAAAGGATCCAAAACAATGTCAACCAAAAACCTTTCATCCCTACAACATAGACTTGAAATACTCATCACTTCAATTCCAACTAGCATTTACTCTAGTGGTAACCAAAATCAACCTTGATGACCACTAGCGTCTATCAAGATCCTCACAGAAGTTTACTTTAGTACCAACTAATCTACCCAAACACTCTCAACTTAGCTTGATCCCTTCCTATACTATCAAATCTAAGATATCATTTCCAATAGTTTGTTGTACCTATATCTTTAAATCTGAAAAAATCATATCCTCGAATCTAGAAAATCCATAGCCTTGTATCTTATATGAACAATATTCTAAAGTTTTCATAATCAATAATCTTTTAAATAAGATAAGAATCATTTCCTAAAATGTGTAGAAACTATAACCTTAAATTTGATAATAATCATTTGCCTGAAAGCCTATAGCGTCCATATCCTTAAATTTGATAATAGTTATTCCCTAAAGTCTGCAGAATCTATAACCTAAAAATCTGATGAAAGTAGCGTATTAAAATCTGCATAATCTAGAACCGTAGGTCTTATCAAAATCCTTTCTTAAGGTCTTGTAGTATCTAAAATCGCGGATTTCATATAAATCATTCCTTAAAGTTTGTAGTATCTACAACCTCATATTTGTCCAACTCTATACTAAAGTCTACACAATCCAAGACTTGGCATTTGATCAAGCTTATGTATATCTTCAAAATTTATACCTCAAATCTTATCAAATTATTTCATAAAGTTTGCAGAATCTCAAACTTATCTCTGATACCAACTGTAACGCTCTATACCCAGAGGGTCAAGAAGTTTGTGCCTATCGCTTAAAATCACATCCCAATAATAAATTTATAGACTCCAATAACATGAAATACAACTCTAACTCATAAAATCCATTAATCAAAATTATACGTTCTTCCACAAATATCAATGTAATCCTCCAATATATAATAATAATTAAGAACTCCACAAGGCCTAATAAAACCATCAAGGTTCCAAAATACTAATTATAGGAATAGACAAACTTTCCAAATAGGCAAATAGACTCTTCGAAAGTCCATAATACCCAAGATACTTATTTCACTATCGCTCAACTAGTTTTGCCCATGTATCATATTCTTGGTCCCCAGCTGAACCATCAAAATTATCTAAAATATTGAAGGTAATTGTGTGAGTTATTAACAACTCAGTAAGTAAAGAATATATATCAATATGTAAATATGAGTCATTTACATCATGTAGAACAAAACAAATTATCAAATATAAGAGCAACATTTCAAAAACATTTATTTCCAATAATAATAGAATACATAAGTGCTTTGGCATATGCATAGCTGAATAACATCATAACAAAATATCTATTCCATGTTTAATTCTCATGGTAGGGTTTTTCTTTTCCCAGTGGCCAAACTGGGTAGAATCATAAGTGAAATCTTCCATTTATCATTCTAGAGTCCCAAGTGTGTACACAGAAAAGACCACACAAAAAATCACTTTGTTCTCAATGTGGGTGCACTAAAAAATAGAGATGTTGGTACTAACACAATAATAAAGGTCACAGCTTACACCCATGGTAAGGTCGAGGAGAAAGCAAAAACAAAATTTCATGCTACAGATTTTCAGATGCAATATTTCTTATAAAAAACAGAGTGTTGAGCAGATACATGTTGTATAATCATATGCTCATTTTCATATTTCAATCTCACCTTTTTATACTGTTGTTAACAAAATGCCAAAATTAATCGTGTCTACACCAGTCATGATAGAAACTATGTTTCTTTTCTTATTCGGATACAATTACTAATGCAATAAAATGACCTAGGTTGTTTCCAATGCTCCATAACAAAATATGAAAGTTTTTCATATGATCAACCTTAGTCCATTTTTAGGCAAAGTCTAGCATTGGAACACTGTTTACCTAAACTTCTTTAACATCTTTGATTTCCTCACAACAGTGCCAAGTGAATAACAATCTAAACATAATTAACACAACTATATGTTAATAGAATCAAACCAACACCTCTTATATAAGATGACACCAACTAAAAGACTCGATGACAAAACCCCATATCTCAAACCACTATCACAACCAAAACGCACTAAAATACCTAGCTAAGACGACAAAACCTTTTCTTCTTCTTTTTCCCCCGCCCATGCTTGGTGCTCCAAATTGTTCTATTTTAGTGACCAGTCATCACCAAGTGCCAGTTAGCATTTTGTATCCATTTCTAAGCTAACAATTGACACTCAAATCTAACTCCTTGAAATTAACATNTGAATAACAATCTAAACATAATTAACACAACTATATGTTAATAGAATCAAACCAACACCTCTTATATAAGATGACACCAACTAAAAGACTCGATGACAAAACCCCATATCTCAAACCACTATCACAACCAAAACGCACTAAAATACCTAGCTAAGACGACAAAACCTTTTCTTCTTCTTTTTCCCCCGCCCATGCTTGGTGCTCCAAATTGTTCTATTTTAGTGACCAGTCATCACCAAGTGCCAGTTAGCATTTTGTATCCATTTCTAAGCTAACAATTGACACTCAAATCTAACTCCTTGAAATTAACATCTACAAGAGTAGAAACATCACCATAATCCAATACATCTGTTTTAAGCAAATACCACTACCACCAATTTTAGACACTTCACAAATCAAATAATGCCACCTTTTTGACACTCGGTTGATCCAATCGACACCAAATCAACCACCACAACTAATCCCAGTTAACCTCATCCAACCATTTTAATCCCTAAGACTTGTTCAAACCATCAATTCATTTCATCATAGAGTCTAGGAATTACCAATTGTTCAATGGTGGCAGCTTCACACTAAGATGGGTAGCAATGTTGGAAAACAACTATGGATAGTGAAATCGAAGTGAAGCCCATCAGATAGAGAGAAAGAAAGAGAGGCAGAGAACGAGATAAAGATAGATACAAGGCAGGCAAGAGTAAGCTTACAAGCACGGTAGTTTGTTCATGGCAACAATGCGATGGGGCTGCTAAATCAGCTTCGTTGATAGCAACTTTGGGAGAGGAACCACAGATGCGGGAGGGTGAGGGAAATAAGGGAGGGTGAGAACCCAAGAGAGTTAATCACAGAGTTAGAGAGATTGTGGCAAATGGAAAGAGGCCAAGAGAAACAAAAAGACATACTAACTTGGTGGTGCAAGACAACTGCAAACAAATGGGGATATGAGTGCGTGTGTGTGTGTGAGAGAGAGAGAGAGGGATCGGCTTGGACTAAGATATAGAAATGGATGAGTGAGGCCGGCAAGGCAAAGACGGACGGCACAGGGTGGGGCGACAGAATTATAGAAAAGATAAAGGGATGGGCAAAGAGAGAGAGCCAGAGAGAGTGAGTTAAGCAGCTGAAGAGGGGGAGAGCAGCTGTGGAGAGTGAGAATTTGAGTGAAGTGGCTTGAATGGGAAGAATGAGGACAGGGAAAATAGGGAGAAGGAAAACTGAACGGAAAAAGAAAAATAAACAGTCGAGTGGAGGGAAAAACATGGGGAAGTAATGAGAGAAAAGAAAGAGGAAGGGAAAAGGCTACTGACCGGGCTAGGCTCTCCATGGGCTTGGGTCAAGAATTGGGTCGGGTGTTACATGCAACATGATGATCCTTGAGTTGCTCATCCTCATCCATGGGTGCATATGAGATAAAAATCATAAAAATATGAAATTTCAATCTCCATGATAGACTAAACAATCCACCTAATTTTAAAACCTTTGGTGGAACACATTGCATGAACTCAATCAGAAACATAAGAGAGGCATCAACCCCAAACAGATAGATTCTAAGTGACTATATCTAGGATTTCTCTCATCTAAAAAGTTAAAGTCCCTAAACCAACCAAAATTTTACAGTTCACTAAAAG
>QEOT01009175.1:4288-30856 GCA_003123785.1 Pterocarya stenoptera
CCCGTAAGATTTAAATCAATAACCTCTTGCCACTGAGATTTCTTCATTCTCATCAATAAAGTATCCCGAGTAATTCCTGCAAGAATGGTGGATAAGTTTGGGGAGTAAAGCTTGCTATTAATAAATGACAAAAGAGGAAGTGGAGATCAATTGACCTGCATTGTTTATCAATATATCAACAGTTCCCCATGCATCAACTGCCTGCAGTACATAAAAATTCATCAAGCATGCCACTAGTAGAAAATAGAATCAAATTAACTTCCTTAGCTGAATTAAAATTTGCTTACAGTTTTAATCATTGATTCAACATCAGCTTCTTTTGAAACATCTCCTCCAAAAGTCAGGGCTTGTCCACCACCTGCCTCAATCTGCATGAAATAGACCAATAAACTATCACACGTGATTTCTGTAACACAATATCAACTTCACATGTGCTCAGAAAAGATAGCACATCAAATTGGTGGAGAAATCATCTACCTCTTTAGTGACTTCCTCAGCTTCCTTGGATGACCTAGCATAATTAACCAGGACCTATAATATATCACGACAAAATCCACAATCATCACCATCACCGGGGGATCAAAGAGCAAACTGGGAATGATCCCAGGTCAATAATGCATCTTGTAATTGCATTAAAATGAGTTCAGTTCAGCTCATTTTACATAAAATGAGTTCGATATAATATGCAAATCAAAACAATAAAGAGAAACCACTAGAGCTTCAGTGATCCCTTTTCACGGATCAATAACCAAACAATTATCTGGCAGAAAAGAATCAAATCTTCCACAGAACCAAATCAACCACTCAGTTAAGACCGCGTTATTTACTGAAAACAAATTGGTACAATTCTACTCTTAGGCAAATTACTTTGCGTTCACTGAATCACAATCAAGAAAGACACTCGGGAGGGGTCCCAATATCACTAACCTTGCAACCGGCTTGTCCCAATGACAACGCAATTGCTTTGCCAATACCCCTAGAAGCTCCTGTAACAATCACCACAGGGGCTACCACGTCTTTGGCAGTTTCAGCGCTTGCTTGTTCGAGTGTGGTTACCTGGGCCCTCACCCCTGCGTGTACCATTCATTACAGCCGAATTATTAAGAATATTAATATTAAATTCCTCATTAGACTTTTTTTTTTTTAAAATCCCTGATTAGTCGTCAAAAATTACAACATCTTGAAAATTCAAATGCAACGTATACTTTTCGTGCTCTCAAAAGCTTAAAATATATGCGAGTCTTTGCTTCCAAAATTAAAATCTCAAACATACCACATATAGGAGTAAAACAACCACGTGAAAAAGAACATTTTCGTTACCGGAAGAAGTAAACGAGCCCTTCGATCCGCACCGGAGGCCAACGCAAGGCCGGGCATGCGCCGACCTGACTCCACCCATAGTCGGAGACCATTGACGAAACTGACCAAATTTGCGGTCTCCGGGACATCCGAATCTCGCGGTAGATCTGAAGGCAACGACATCTGATCCGGCAATTGAAGAAGCCATGGCAGCTCCGAAAAGTCTCCGAACAGTTAAGATTGAAGCAGAAGAAGAAAAATGGGAAGCGAGAAGTTTAGCCAGAAATGATAGCCAAAACTGAAACTCTACGATTTGGTCTTTATGAAGTTTCGACTCTTTCGAGGCCAAAACTAACAACTTTTCAGCTTTGGAAGCTCCGGAGAGTGTCGGAGTAGGCGAAGTCAGGTCAGCTTGCGCGTGACTTTTATAGTACCTGAGCCACGTGTCAGTCGTCGGGCCCTGTTTATGCTTTAATTACTATACAGGCCAATGAAATTTGTGTTATACTTTAAGAATGTAGCGAATAACTAGGGGCAAGAGAGTAATAATGTTAGCACAGACACTTTGGTTCATCCGCCCAACTAAATCCGACCTACTTTCCTTTCAACGACGATGGGTCGGGTTTATTTGTCTTCCTATGTGTTCTCGGTACTTTTACGCTTGAGTCGTGCTACAGCCTCCGCAAGGGGCTCCCGTTGGGCGTAGCCTCACTTTTTTATGTGTAATTTTTAAATTATTTTTATATATAGATATTTTTAATAATTTTAAATATTTTAAAAAAATAAAATAAATTTAAAACATTATTAAAAAATATTTTTTTAATCAAAAAGTAAAAAAATATTATTAGAAAATAATTCCTTAATCACCAAATAAAATAAAAAATATTTTTTTTTATAATTTTTTATTTCACTTCATGATTCAGAAAATATTTTTTAATAAAATTTTAAATTCTTTTTCTTTTTTAAAATATTTAAAATCATTAAAAAATCTATATAAAAAGACACTTAAAAAAAACACAAAAAATCAAGCATATAGGTCAGCAGGAGCCCCCAGCAAGACGTGTAGCATTATTCTTTACGCTTGGATAATAATAACTTCTTATCTTAATTTTGTACTTTTAACGTTTATATTTAATTATTATATTTTTTTTAAATTTTCAAATAAAATATAAAAAATAATTAAATATTTTCAAATTTCAAAACAAAAATTATATTTTAACGTTATAATATTTTATTCAACTTTTTCTCTCTCAGAACACTGGCATTGGACTAACCAAATGTCAATGAAATCCAAAATAGAGCTAAATTTTGTATAAATGACATGCATTGGACTAGTTTAAAATGTTTAGCTAAGATTTTGAGCTACAGTAACTCTAAAGGCAGATCCAAAGTTGGAGAGGCACCATTCACCCATCAAATCTATATTTTATTCACAAATAATCAATAACGATAAAACTATTTCCCATGCTTTCTCTTTCATTTTTTTTTCTCATCTCTCCCTTTCCCTCCCTTCCTCTTGAGCCCAACACCCTTTCTCTTTGTTTTTTTTTTTGTTTCTCTCCCTTTCTCTCAAGCCCGACGATAACTTTCTCTCTGTTTCTCTCGTAAAGCTTCATCCGATAGTGGGTTTCTCTTCCTTTCTCTATTTTTTTTTTGTTTTTGGTTTCGTTGTCTCTTTCTCTCTTCGTCTAGCCATTGTCCTTTCGTTGGCATGTGTGAAGGACCAAACATAAACCCTTCTATTTGTTTTACACCAACAATTGGCAACTAGCTTCCTTTCAGCCTGTGCTACGATGCCTTCTGAGGAATTTCGATCCAAAGCCCTAGACTACTTCTCTAAAACTGTGTTTTTCAATTTGAATATATGCAAGGGTAAAAATTTCTAGAATCTCTTTGATCTTACTTGATTTTGTGCTAATCTTTGATGTTGTTCGTTGTGTTTTGCTGATTTTAGTGGTTGTATTTTAGTAGTTTTCTTTTAGGTTCTGATTTTGTGATCATTGTCATCAACGTCATTCTAATTTCAGTGGTTTTCTTTTTAGGTTCTGATTTTGTGTTTCTTGAAATGATAATTTTAAATTGCATAGTTTCTTTAAAATCAAAGCGTCAACACACAAGGCAGGCAAAAGGATAATGTCGACAGTTACACCTTCTGCCGAAGTTTTGTACTTCATTGACTCATAGATTTTAAGATTGTATATTTGTCAATTCTTTATTGTAATAATCAATCACTAGCATTAGGAAACATGATTGACTTCCAAAAATAAATATGTTTCAAGGAAATGAAGAATAATTTGTAAGAGATGTAGCTTTTTCTCCCAATCTATATATGAAACACTTATTGCAAAAGTTTCTCCTAGCCACATGAACTAAACTTTTCCAAGGGATAAGACAATCTAGTATTTCTCCCATCCTTGAAAAGTGCATATACATATATGTTCTGAGCGTCCATTTCATTCACACAGTTTGCAGCGAATCATGCATGTATATAGTCACCAATTAGAACAGACATATACTGCAAGATAAAAGCAAGAACTAGGGTTCCACTAATGTAATATTGAACAAAGAGGTAAACACAACCATCTATATATAGAGAATTCTCGAAACCAAAAACATTGACCTACTATATGCATGATGTTCATCATCATCATTCTAACAGCAAATGCATAGACCCAAAGAAAATGCTTAAATGCTTTATAGTTGTGCAAAGCAATTATGTAACTTTTTATTTTTAGTAGCATTCCTAACCATTGAGGAAATGAAAAAAGTGAGAGACAAGGAGAAATCAATGAAGACAGCAAATTTTTTCTCTCTGTAATTTGTAATTTGAACATATATGTACTTATAGATGGACGACGATTTTTGTGTCGAGTGTAGGTAGATAAACAATGAAACGAGAGGCACAATGAGTTTCCCGTTGATTGCTGGCAGTGGAGATTTGGGGGTAGGTTTCATTGTCCGTTGAGGGTAGAAAATGGGAGAGATTTGGGGGTAGTCTTTTTCGGACATCGACTGTTGGCGGAGAAACGAGAGGTAGGAAGACTTTCCCGTCGATTGTAGGGGGTGGAGATTTGGGGGGAGGTTTTAGTTTCCGTCAATGGCAGAAAATGAGAGAGATTTGAGGGGTAATTGACCCTTTGTGTTTTTCAATTTTTTATTATTATTAAAATAGCCGCTAACATGACAAAAGGTGTGCGCAAGGGTGCACAAAATGGACTGCCTGTAGAAGAACTGTTTAATTATTATTCCGTTAGCTAAAAATGATGGGTCAACACCAATAAATATTTGACATGTGCGTATCATATTTAAAAATTAACAAAATATAGATGTAATATTTAAAAAAATCATTTAAAAACTATACAAAAAAGCCTTTTAAAAAACAAGATTTAATCCAAAATGAATATCATTTTTAGATTTTTTATTTCAATTCAAAATTCTAAAAATATTCAAACGGAATTTTAGGATTTAACTTGAATTTAAAAATTATTTTTCTTATATTATTTATGTCACTACAAAAAATAGCAATTTTTTTCGAGAGCGACACTGGTGGAAAAAAGCCTATCCTTAGTAGGAAAAACTCTTTTTCCACCAATTTCTCCCGTGGCAATTTCGTGAAATATACTTGATGAAGAAAGGCTCTTTTCCCACCAACACTACAAGTTCATGGCAAAAAGTATTATTTTTTGCACCACACCCGTGGCGGTTAAAGCATTTTTTTTTGTGACAAATAAGATTTCATATACCATGATTTGGTGGGAAATACTATCATTCTCCATGGAAAGAGTTGTAGCAAAAAATGTTTACCCATTATATATGTTCATGAAAAATGTGTCATAATTAGATTTTCCCAAGCATAACATTCATGCGAATAGGGTTTTTGCCACGATGAAATTTGGTGGAAATTAATATTTCTCACCATTTATAGTTGGTCAGGAAAAGGTTACTTACTACTACTAACCTTGGTCGGAAATATATAGTTCCCATGAACATCAGACATAGGTAGAAATAATTTGTCATGAAAGTTCTTCGTCGCAAAAAATTAAATCAACAAATAGTACTTTTTGCTGGGAGTGACTCTCGTGGGAAAAAGTCCTAATTTTAGTAGGAAAAGATATTATTCCCACTAATGTCGTTTGGGAAATAGAAGAGTTACCACTATTGGTTTTTGTCGAAAATATGCATTTCCCATGGACGTCTAGCGTTGGTAGTACTAGTTCCACATGAAGTTTCTTCATCGCAAAAAGTAACTTTTAACTTTATTTTTGATGCACATTGTCGATGGGGAAAGAATTATTTTCATGACAAATTTTGGTGGAAATAACTATTTCCCACCAATTAACTCTGTTTGTGACCACATCAACTCTTCTTAAGAAGAGAAATTGCCACTAAAATCTGCCTATAGGAAAAAAAATCTATCTAGCATACAATTTGCTTGTGGGATAAATTAGATAGTCATACATCATAAACTGTTGCACCTCATGGCAACGCAACACACCATCCAACAAATAAAGCCAACACCATATAAAATGATTTCAACCAAGTCTAATGATAACCAACATTATATATATAATAACAAATCATTACATTAACTTACAATTCTGTCCACTGGGTATTAAGGCCATGACCATACATCAATTAATGCAAATAGAACTCAAGTACAGCAGGGAATTACCAAACATGTTCAGTAATGAATATATAAGAATCCTTGTGCCAAGTACATGGTTGATAACTTTGGGACATATACACACATTACTCCACAATAGCAACATGTTGTTTAAGTTGTGTTTCTCCAATTGATTCTGTTCTACAACCCATCTTAATCTACAAAGCATGGTGTCTCATAGTTACCTGAAAAAATCATGTACTTAACTATGTTAGCCAATAGAAAACATTTATTGTCTAGCTACTAGGACATTACAATAGCAAATAAAATCAAGCTGATGACTAGTATGTAATCTGGGAGATTAACCTACTGCCTAGCTAAAACTGACCCCATATCCAAACACTTTAATTTCATACACCTATTCCCAAGTGTTTAATTTGTGGTCCCACCAGTTTATGAATCCTCCAAATACATATTTAAATAAGTAAAATTACAAATATAGACTTGGCCACCATAGAGTTGCCAGAAAAGGTGCCAATAAGAGGAAAAGAGCAAAAGCAGAATTTCAATGGTATGAGCACTTGCGAAGGGTACTTTGAAAAAGAAAACTGAAAAATATTGTGTGACAAAATTATTTTATTATTAATTCAGACATGCCCCTCAACATCATTAATAGTTTTAACTTCTTCGCGCACACACACACACACACATTTATATAATATTATCTTCCACTACTGGCCAAGAAATAGATCACTTTGTTAGCCTACCTATCGAAGTGAAATACAACCCTAGCAACATTGAACAAAGTTTACTTAAAGTACTAGTACTAGTGTAGGATGATGGGCAAATCATGATTAGAGTTGAATCTGCACATCGTCAATCAGCCCTGACCATACCATTGACCCAAACAAGAGATTCCTCTTTACACAGCAATCATGCACTTTATTATATATGTCAACATTTCATTAGGGTCTATTTGTCAGAGATCTATATGAACTGAACCATTCATAGCCTGTTTATAGGGGGAGGTGCTAAACAATATTGATGCTAGCTCCAACCAAAGGCTGATCACACACAACATATTGTGTGTTAATCTATAAAGTGCACATTCTACACCACTGAACCTAGTTATAGTCATTTTTAGCTGACTCAGCTCCACTGGAAATCTTGCTAAGATTTCTCAAAATGATTATCCACACTGATGGGATATGAGAAATATCCTAAAAAGCAAGCAAATTTTTGGAGTACTGCAATGCAACAAAATACCAGCATATCCCAGGATCAATATATTAGTTTACACTTGTTTTTAAAACTTAAAGACCAATTTGCATGCTATGCCTGATATGAAGAAATCGGCAATGACCTTTTATCATCAGTTTTGAAGGGTTTACAAGAATTTGCAAGAACTTTTATGGGGATTTTACAGCCTTCCCCATCCAACAAATAAAGTTTATGTATACCGGGATTCTGAAGTAAAATGAAAGGTTTTCATGCCCAAAGTCAGGATGTGGGCAAAATGTTATATATCAATCTTAAAAGGTTTTCTATCTTCTCTTATATCATATTTATGAATAAACATTACTGGTGTATAATATCAATTTACATATACTTCCTCTCTATCTTATAACGCCCATAGATCTACATGTATCTTATATAGGCTACTCCAACTTATGCAGACAAATCCTCTCTATCTTATAACATTTTCCAATGACTTTCTCATACCCAACTTTATAAGTATCCCATAAATGAAACGTTCTCATACCCAACTAATCTCAGAAGTTGCAATTACTACTTGATATATATAACAAAACTGCAAAGCACATCATGATGTTCCCAAACAAAAATGTAGTAGGATAATTCATACTAATGTATTCAACAAATACATTGAATCTCAGCGAGTCCAAGTTTGTTACTTACTGCTGCCCTTAATTCTTGTAATATCTCACGTATGCCTATTAGCTGAACTACTCTTCATCACCAACAGCTACAAATGATGCACTTCCATGAAACTTGGTTGATTATGAGTTTGTTGAAATCTACAAACCGAATGAAAGTCACTGACATTGGCCTCCTAAGACTGGTTTAATAAATACATAATCTACAAACCATTAATTAAAAGAAAAAGTTTAGACAAATTACCCCTTCATAATGATGACAACACTCTCTGAATAGGTAGACAAATACATACATTGCCTTGAAAGTAACCAACCAATCAAAAGATAGATCTTAACTTTAATAAATCCCAAACCTGAGGCAATTTAGTTATAAAACCCTGCTTCATTTCCCTACCAATGGTCCTAACACATCCTAGCTATAGAGTTACCACATTACAGCTAGCAAAATATTCAAAACGTGTTTCAAAATGTCATGGCCATTGGATTGTTGCATCCACAAAAAACCTCCACAAAAAAATTTTGCTGCTCCCACCAAGCGAGCATCTCACTTGAGTCTCTCGTTGAGACTCAATATTCCCCTCCAATTCAGACATTCTAAATTTTATTGCTTTCTCATATTCGGAAAAACCCATCCTCATAGCTTCAATTTCACCCATCATGTTGTTTAATTTGCTCTTGTACATCTCTGCATCACTCTTGTGACGTTCATTCTCCTCCACTAGACGCATAAAAGATTTATTCTTCTTCATTGAAGGAGAGGGGTCAGGAATGACCATGTGCCCCATCCCTTGTGCGTACCCTGATTTGAAGCCTAACACGTCTTTGAATATAGCGTCAGCCGCTTCATCAACATCTTCGTCGGGGCCTTTTTCATTTAATCTCTCCACCATTAGATTCTGAAAACACCAATTGAAAAATAATACCAGCTATGTAAGATAAATTTAATGCAGAAGAAGTATACCAAAAATAAAGTCAAACACAATCTCACGTAATTGTGTTCAGTCGTGATATTGATAAATTTGCCCTTCCGTGCTAACCAGTGGGTTTCTTCGTAGAAAGCGACCATATTAGGGGCCGTCTCCCGCTACCACAACTCAAGTCAATTAAGGCTCAACTCAACAAAGCACATTGTTGCTTATATCATTCATCAAAAATTGCACAAACCTTCTCTTCCAAAATCCTAACAAATGACTTTCTCCCACCTATGTGTTTCACCTTTAGCTTTTGCCTATTCATAATGTTTCTTCGAGACTTTTCCTGCATTTTGTTAATGATATCAACTATATGGCATTTGTGCAATGGTATATACGGAGTCCTTTAACAGCTATATTACAAAAAAAAGTGTGACTTTCAATGCTGTATATGTCAGAATTAATTCCGTTTATATGTATTTTTAAATTAAAAGAACATAAAACCCAGAAAATTGGTATGATAACATGGCCTTTCTTAGTCCTCTACAAGAGAAATGAACTTTAATAGTGCAATTTATTAAAAATGATCTTCTGTCGCCACGAGTTAATTAGCCCATTTTTCAGATTTGATAGATAGAAAATCATAAAAATGATGTGCCCATTTCTCTGTACTAACTCATAGCATGGGGCCTAGTTAACTAGTTGATTCCTACAAACCCTTCATGACATCGAAGCAGTGTTATAACAATAATTAAAGTTTCCTTTACCATTGTTGCTTTATTTTTTGGTCTAAACATCTAGTAATTATATAATGGAGATAGTTGCCTACGCTTTGTTTAAATACATAGGATGGATGTTGACTATGTCCTTTAAATGTGCTTCAATCATGTTAATCGGCAATTGCCATTGATTAGCACATTAGTGGTATTAAATGATGCTTCAGGTTAGTAATGTATTATTTTGTAATTTTTTCTATACATTATAACAATATTGTAAGCTATCTGCATCCTCCTTCTGCGGTTGATTTTTTAAAAAGGCAGCAAAATAAATTATCTCACCAAAAGGCTAAAACATCTCACATATGCAATAAAAAATCAAAATATGCAGTTTCCTGAAATAAAAAGCACCATATACCTTGAATGCCCCGCTTGCCCACATGTCACAAAGCCACTGCCAAGCAGGTTTTTCCACCATAAACGGCCCACCACATAAGGTCTCCTCATGCGAATCATATTTCTTATATATTTTGTGAAGTTCATAATGATACGCATTGTATTTATCAGACAAAAGCGTTGCCACCATTTCACGAACATTGTCTTTTGTCCAATCAAGTACAAAATCTGCCTGTAAGTTAAAAATATTTTTGTCACATTTTGTCATCAAAATGCACATTAAAATAAATGACATAAACATCGATATTTTAATGGGTTAAGAAAATGTAAATCCTACCCTAACGCAATCAATTAGCTCTTGCTTTTCCTCCTCATGCATAAAACTCCAGCTTGCATGTCTTAGTTCAGCATATACTTTAACAATTCACATGACTTGACCAGTGAAGATGGAGGTATTCTCACATGATGGACCTTGATGGCCATCCTTTATAACCAAATGAATCTTACCCACCTTCCGAAGGCGTTCGAATTGTGTGCCCCGGGCAGTTCCTCGACCCCGTTTCTTAATAGGGCCAGCTATATCTTGAAAAATTATTACATTAAACCAACAATTAAAATGCGATCCTAAAACTAGATTAAATGGGTTAAATTTTTTTACAATATGAATTGAAGTAAAAGATGCATAACTGTGTTATAAATGGATGACATACCTACATTTATATTCCCCTCTCTACCTTGTGCTACATCCATGGACTCTTGTACGCCAGCACCTCTTACATCCTAAGTCGATTCATTTGAGTCTGGCTCGTCTCGTAAAATGGTTCTTGGAGGCAATGCTTCTACATCTGGGTTGCTGCATATGATAGGTCTTGAGTGTCGGGGTCACCCCCTCCTTCCCCCCTTTACAGTTTGCCACATCTTTATTTTTGTTGGAATTCAATATACTTTTTAACATGCAACCAACGGTTAATAGAACATATATTAACTAAATAGACTATAATAATTTGGCATTGCCCACTATCTACCATTAGTCACTATTTATTAAAACTTTTTCTTTTCTTGAATATGGCTATATCACACTTGGTTAATATTTTAGAAAATATTGCTGATCCCATACTGTTTTAATCATAGGTCTTTGCACATGAATCATATCATTAAGGGTATGGTTCTCATTTTCATATATTCTTTCTATGACCTTGCTCTCCCCTTTATCATTTACTGCTTTTTGGCAGATGAAATGAAGCAACTCAAAGTTTTGACAGAGCGTGTATATTAAAGCTGGGGAATCCCAAGGTTCATGTTGTCAATTGCATGCCATGTAAATTGGTTAACCCTATTGCAGATTCATGACAGATGATGAATTTGAAACTTGGACTTTGCAAAGGAGACTTGGTGTTTAATTTTCACTAATGGTTTTTAATCTTCAAATCTAGCAATAGGCTTTTCCCTCCATACGTTTTAGGAGACTTGTGGATTTTGATGGGAATAGGCATAAGCCTTGAATCTGGTGGGTAAAAGGAGAAACAAGCAACTACCCTCTTGTTTTTGTGTGATGCACTAATTATTGATGTAGCTGTGAAACATGGTTGTCTTCTTGCAATACCAGCAGAGGTAATGACATCCCATTAATGCAAATTTGCTTAAACACATCAGCTACTTAGATTTTATGTATACAAGACATTGTTGAATATATCTAATAGGTCTTAACCTAATTATTGGCTTGTTATAATACCATCAGCATTTGAACTATGAACATATTCAACATCAAAATATTCTGTACTCCATTTTAGTTTAACAATGAACATGTATCAGATTGCTAGGAGATATATAGATTGAAAAACAACCAAGAACCTCTACTATTATTTCATCATCTAGGAAAACAGTACAGGGAAAAGGTATTAAGCAGCATGCAATATTAAATCCAGACTTTCAATTCCTACACTATTAAGGATTTGTGGTGCTTTTATACTAAATTCGTGAGGAAAGATGTAGATTTTTTACAAATACTTTTAGTGCTAGAATCAAGTGTAATTGAACTGGAGATATGCAAAACTGTCAACAAGATGCCAATTATGATACCATTTCCAGACATATGGCAGAGCATAAAATACATCTAACGCTTCTCAGTACTTAAGGACCTCAAATATCAAGAAATGGCTTAAAAAACACAATATTTGTGTCTTGTACTGTGAAGATACCATGCTTAAAGCTGTGTAGAAAATTAAAACACCAGAAAAAATGGCCAAAATCTAATGGGCCCCCTGATAACATATACTTGGTCACCTCATACTCACCTAGAACAGAGGTCAAGAAGAGAATAAAGGGAGAAGAGGATAAGGGAGAAGAGAAGAAGGGAGAAGAGAACAGGAAGAAAAAAAGATGCACCTTCAGTTGATGATTAAAAAACCCAGACTTGCCTTGGGGATGATTAACTGGAACTTTCTTAGCAACCTGGAGACAGCAGAGAAGTAAGGAAGGAAGAGGCCTCTCGTTCACCAAAGTGGACGAGATAGATGCTTCTGATTTCCCTCCAGCAAAGTCACTAATCCCTCAACAACAGGCCAGCTGTCCTTCATTTCTAGCCATCCATCCCTTCTACTAATGAGAGTACTGGAAGTGACCTTTTCTTGCGCCATTTCAGAGAACCAAATTTTCATTTACAATCCCGCCCTTTAATTTAAGCTCTCCCTCTACTAAAATTTATCATGCAAGAATAATAAATAACACCCACGCACTGCATACATGTAGCAAGGAAAAACAATTATACTTTAACCTTTAAAGATAGAAATTTACAAATTTTCAGACTTTAATCAATGAATTTCTGGTACTATTTTTATATCATACTTTGTATCACAATTTCCATCAGATTAATGAAAATACCATCTTGTTATAGGTTAATTAGGTGAAAGGAAACTTATTTTATTTCCCTTTACATTACAAGAACGATTTGTGTGATCAATGTAAAATTTAGTTCTCACCTAATCATAAAACCTCATTTATGTGTTCTCTTAACATCTGAGTAAGTTAAAAATTAACCCCATCAACTTGGAAAGTTGCAACTCAAAATTTATCCTGAGAACAGTTTTAAATTTCCTGATTTGAATCATATTCCAAATTCCTTTTCAATGCTTTGCATTGCTATTTCCAATGGAGGATGCTCACCCAGCAATAGTTCATAATTAGAATCGACCATAAATATGAATTATGTTAATTGTCTGGATTGCTCCCCATCAACTATGACATCCATACCAAGTGTGTGCATACATTTCATACCATATGTGTTCCAATTATGCACACGTGACCAAGTGAATGTGAGGGAGTGTTTCAACTACACATTTACACATCTTGTTCAATTTACCAACATTGACCCCCCATTTCATAATATACAAGACCTATTAAGGTACACCCCCTAGCTGGCAATTCAAATGGTGTCCTTCCCACTAGTTCATCCAATCATCAATTTGTGCCTCTCCCTTTGATGTAGGTGTTCCACAATGTTTGCTCTGAATAACCAAGAAATTCTGCACACAATATTAAAACCTTATGAGTAATTAATAACTTTCTTTACTTACCTAACAATCTCAATGAGCTGTGTATATTAACCAAATTGCACAACTGCATTCATAATTATCTTCATCCATTACTCACGTATATGTTATAGGCATACGTATACTGTCCTAAATCTAAAGTACACTTTTATATGCATGTCAGATTAAGTGTATCTAAATGGGGTAAATTCAATACACTTCATCTACCACGATTTGCTAGTATCTGAAAATTCATAATTCCCAATTTATTAACATCGTTTATTGATGTGGACCACTGGCCTCATAATCTCATTGGTGTTCATATGAGCATGTTGGCATATAGTTCCCTTACAACTCTAAAACTAGTGGGGCTCATCTTTTCCTCATTGTTACACCCAACCCAAAGCTTGTAATCCATATGGTCAATGCTTAGTCTCATGCCCCAAACTACTAGTCTTTTTTCATGGTCAATGAAAAAAGAAAAGGCTTTTTCTACTAGGCTGCTTGGTAAAGCAAGAGAGAACTATTCTATGTAAATTTTTAGACTAGACGAAAGACTTTCTCGAATAACCATAAATTAATTGATAGTGAAAACAAATGCTAAATGTGCCACACTTACAATGAAAGTGTGGGGCCAATTTTCAATTTCAGCATTGCTATGACAGATTCATAAGATATGTTTCATGGCTATTAAATGGATTGTGGATTCTGTGTAATACTAAGGGAATTTCCATCCTTCTCCCCCCTCCTCCCATAAACATATTGGTTTTTCAATTGCTGTTTGATCTTTGTGACATTGGTAGAATATTATTTTCCCAATGAATGTTGTGTTTAATAGGGTAATTAGCTTTTCCTACCTTCGCTTCGCCAACGATCTCCTCATCTTTTGTCGACAATTGAAGTCATGCGCTATCTGCAATTAAGCATGTAGACAAAGTAAGCTACTATACATATATATATCAACATATTTTCTAGTTGATTTCTACAACTTACGCTTATAATGTGACCTATGTGAAATGGGAACCATAAAATAAATTTATCAATTCACGATGGGTATTCATGGATGTCTTATTAAAAATGAATGGGATAAAACATAAGCATTCATATTTGTCTAACATAGGGCTTAAACCATATCAATAACAACGGTAAAGCAAATGACTATATATGGCCATTGTTATGACTACATTATGAATTACTACTTAAAATGACAATTAATCAATATCAATATGAATTACCATCATCATCATCTGACTCCTCGTATACATGAGTCTCGGACTCGCTACTGGAGTTATCCTCCTCAAGTAGGTCATTATCAATAAAGACATCATTGTCAACTGTTTGGGACAGGTCTCCTCGTGATATAATTGTTGGATCAACAGGCAAATGCTCTTCATCGACTCGACTCAATGGATCAGACATGGTTGATTCACTCTTGAGAATAGGGGGATAGTTTTTCACATTATTGTGACTATCATCTTCTGCTTCGCCCCCTGATGATTCATCATCATCAATCTCTTCCTCAACAGTAGTTATCGAGCGGATGTTGTCAACATTCCTGTTTGTAATCTTATGGACGACATGCCAACTTCCACCCAAAGTCGAATCCGTAAGATAAAATACCTGAGTTGTTTGGCACGCAAGGGCAAAAGGCTTATCTTTATACCATTGCCTAGCAGTATTCACTAACGTTAAGTGGTCCCTAACACGTATCCCCCTTCTCGGGTCGCCAACATCATATCAAACACATTGAAACAAATATACCTTACGTCAACCCATGTAGCGTAATTCTATAATATCATGTACCACACCGTAGAAGTTAATAAGGGATCCCCGATGCTCGCCATGAACCACCAACCCGCTATTCTGAATGCGACGATGCCTTTCACGCTCTTTTGAATGAAAACAAATACCATTCGCTATGCATCCGGCATATGATGCGACCCACGGATCTGGACCACATGCTAATGCATATATGTCATCGGTTACAGCAGTTAACCTAATTGCACGTTCCTCTCGAATCTACCATACAAAATAATAGAAGAAAACATAATTATTGTTTTCTTCATAATTTATATAAGGAATACATATGGAAACACAAAATATTGAACATCTTACATGAGATCTGAACCACGATGGGAATTCACTCTGGTGCCTACGGTCGATGTTATGAGGGTCCGCTTCTTTCATCTTGTTATAGTGTTCCTTGCATATATGTTTGGAAACGTAACTAGGAGAATAAAAACTAAAAAATTAATAACTAATCAAATTGCACCAAGAATGTTGTACTTACTCTATGTATTGCTCAACCTCCGTGCAATTATTCAGTACATACCATCGGGCCATGGCCATTAGTGTATCTGCTAGTTTATATGCTCGTGTCTTTTGTGAGAAAACAGATAAACTTGGCTCACTTTCCAACCCAGTCGAACCGACAACATCATTGTTGCGTTCCTCTCGATTATATCTAGTCTCAATATCATTAAGGTACATAGAGCAAAATGTAAGGCACTCGAGATGAACATATGCCTCAGCAATTGAGCCTTCTGGACAGGCTCTGTTGCAGATGTACCGTTTGAACTTTCCTAAATACCTTTCAAAAGGGTACATCCATCTATATTGCACGGGTCCTGCCAGTAATGTCTCATCTGGCAAGTGAACAGCAAGGTGCACCATAATATCAAAAAATGCAGGCAGGAATATCATTTCTAATTTGCAGAGAATTATGGGAATATTTGCTTGAAACCGATGCAACACTGATAAGTTCAAAGTTCATGAACATAATTCTTTGAAGAAAGAGCTGAAATCTATTAAGGCTTGATGCACATCGGCTTGTAAGAACCCACCAATCATGACCGGCAACAATGCTTGAATAAATATATGACAGTCATGGCTCTTCATTCCACTGATTTTTTCATCACTAATATTCACACACCGGACAATATTCGAAGCAAATCTATCGGGAAATTTCACATTTGACAACCATGCACAAAACGTCTTTCATTCATTTAAATTTAACATGTAACAACCAAGAGGCATATTAATACGATCGCCATCGAGTTTTAAATGCAATTCTTTTCTTATTCCAAGATTAGCTAAATCCATATGCGCATTGACAGAGTCTTTAGCTTTCCGTCAATATTCAGCAATGTTCCCAAAATGTTATCGCAGATGTTTTTCTCAATATGCATGACGTCCAGATTATATCTCAAACCTAAGTCTAACCAATAAGGAAGCTCAAGAAATATAGATTTTTTTGTCCAATTAAGTTGACTGGGCGTTCGTTTCCTCTTCAAAGAAAATTTACCAAACTGTACATGTGACATTCCACGTAATTGTTCTAGCAAATCCTCTCCCTCAACCCTTAATGGTTGGACCCAGTGCTCCTTGTACCCATTAAAAGTATTTTTTTTTCATCTCCAAGAGTGATCTGGGGCCAACCATCGTCGATGACCCATATAGCAATGTTTGCGCTCATAAACCAACCATTGTGAATTTGTGTCCGTTGTACATGAAGGGCATGCCATCTTGCCCTTTGTGCTCCAGCTAGAAAGATTGGCATATACGAGAAAGTCATTGATAGTCTAAAGCAATGCTGCATGCAATTTAAACGTTTGCTCATTATACGCATCATAGATATGAATACCCTCTTCCCATAACTCCCTCAACTCATCGACAAGAGGGCGCAAGAACACATCAATATCATTTCCTGGTGCCTTAGAGCCAGGGATTAGCAACAACAACATACTGTATGGATCTTTCATACATGACCAAGGGGGCAAGTTGTATGGCACAAGTAGCACCGACTATATGCTGTACGGTCTGCTCATGTTGTTGAATGGGTTAAACCCATCACTCATCAAACCAAGTCTAATATTGTGAGGATCTTGGGAAAACCAACCATGTTTGTTATCAAAGTCTTTCCATACCCTAGAATCGGCTGGATGTCGCATGGATCTCGGATCATCAACACGTGCTTCTACATGCCATCTCATGGCTTGGGCTGTCTTTTTTAACATAAATAGCCTCTGCAAGCGCGGCTTCAGGGGAAAATATCGAAGAACTTTTTGTGGTATCCTCTGTTGCTTACTTGTGCTTACAGTCCACCTATATGACCCATATTTAGGGCATTCATTGTACTCAACATTTTACTTCCAAAACAAAGTACAATCTTGTGCACACATGTCACTAATTCACTTCATAAATTCTGCCATTTTTTATGAAGTGAATTAACAAATACACTTCATCGCAAAAATACCAACACATTAGTATTGAGCAACTCAGTCCACAAATACACTTCAACTTGTTTGTTTTGAAAACAGTCCTTGAGGAACATTGCTAACCAGCATATCTAGGGCTTTAACTTGTGGCTTGAATATATAAATAAGTGGGAACTCAGCAAGTCCATGTAAACATGTGGGTTGACTGTTTGCTAACCACCTCCCCTTGTTCCTTTGAGGATTGAAAGAGAAAGAAACTTCAGAAAGTGCAAATATATGCTTCAATTTGCTTACGTAGACTACATAATAAGGTCTGCATCCGTTAAAATCAAACCGATTGACCTTTAAAAGGTTATGTGGAGCTCCAATTGACATAATGTAGCAACTATTCTTATACCAACCCCTTTAATACTTTTGAGTACTAATTTTTTAGAATATTAAGGCAAAACTTAACATGGGCAGTTTGGTCACAGGGGAGTAAGCACATTTCCAGTGACTAATTATGTATCTTTATTTGACGTGATGTATAGTTGTTTTTAAGGGAGCATTGATTCGCAATTTCACATCTCAGACCATAAATCAACCCAACAACTCAACCTACCATTGTCTCAACCGTGGCATACCACACTTTTATTTTGTTTTTATCTTTTCTACCATTTAATCCTAGGGGTGCCATAAAACCAACCCAGAACAAAATTGAGGCAGCAATGAGTGTTACTAGTCAATCATACAATGCTTTCCACAAAATTATATTGTCCAATTCTGCATTTTACTTATATAAACAAACAAAAAAAAGTCAACCATCAAGTTGGCAGTAATTTTGTACCCTCACAGACAAACAATATGCCCAAATCATATAACAACTGCGAGTCCAATATGGCAAAATAGAGATGCTAGAGAATCTTCTACCCAATATCAAATGTAATAAAATACCAAGCAAGTCTGTGGCAAATATTATACACCAAACAAATATGTGTCAAATATTATACACCATAAATACATCATACCATTTCATCCTCAAAAGAACAAAAATTAAAAAAATAGCAGTGCATTTACCCAAATCGCACAACCAGATTTGTTGTATAGGGTAGAGTCAAACCAATTCGAGGAGGAAATTGAAGAACCTTTTGGACGATTCCCTCTTGCAAAAGATTGTGATAAAATTATCATAAAAGCACCAAATTAATCAAAAAAATAATAAACGAACAGTTTAAGGAATCTAACGAATTAAATGTTTAAAATTAGCCTCAGTTGGAGGGGAAATTGAAAGAAACTTATATGAAATTGTCCAGTGACATGCAACCCCCAAATTAGAGCAGCTGATGCAGCATGCGTGCATTAAGATACGATAAAGAAAACGTATTGAATAATATGTCAAAGTAGTAAGCAAAAGGAAGAATTAGAGGAGATATTTTGCTTTCTAAAATGAACCTTGAAAACTGATCAACATGAGATTAAAGACTGGGGTTTCTAGAGTGACAGGTGCGAGCTGAGAGAGAACCTGAGAGACGAGTGGTGACGGCAACGGAGCCTTTGGAAGTGGACAACTCCGACTTCAAACCGCGCGAAGCCCTGTGCTCATACCCACGAGGTGCTCTCAGGTAGTGACGCCACAACATATGCTGTTAGTCGGTGGAGCGCAGGGTCCAACCAGCCACCAAAAAATCCAAAGTTCGGCGACGTTGGAAGCTCGACCGAGTCTTTTGGGGTTGATTGTGGTGGATGCAAGCCGTGGGAGTTGTGCTTGTCTCGTCTACACCGACCCTCTCCTTTCTGCGAAATTATCTCCCCCAAGCCCTAATTGACCCAACATGGAAATGGTCGATCATGGGAGGATTTCATGAAATGGGAGAAAATAAGAGAGGCTCTCGTAAAATTTGGTAGATTTTGTCTGAGGAAGGCGGCGAAATTTCCTCGCTGAAATCAGAGGAAAGGGAGATCGAGTGCGCGCCACAGGAATTTCCCACCGTTTTGTTCGTGGAAATGGGTTTGCACGCGTGTAATATGAGGGGGTTTTTTTTGCGGCGAAATATGTTTGTGGCAACAAATACATTTTTACAACCATTTTAAGTGGTGTGTCGGCATGTCGCTGCAACATGTATAATTCTTTTTCCACAGGCAACTCTGTGACAAAAGCCAAGTATTTCCCACCATGGTTTGTCTTGGAAACATTTTTTGTGGGAAAAAGCCTATTTTGTTATAGTGTGTGGACATGCATCTTAATTAAAAAAAAAATTTTATCAGTATTAGCACGACAGTTTTAACTATTAATTAACATAATATTGATGGAATGATTAATTTCATCAAACTTGAAGGTATAAAAAGTAAAAAGTTCAAAATTAAAATTTAGAGACTAATTCATCTATCTTAAAAGCAAATCACGTGAACTATTTTAATATTTAATTAACCAAAATAAAATATTGGTCTTATAACCTTTTATAGCTATAACGGGTATCACAATAAGTGGTACATTAATGATATAATAATGATTCTTTAGATATTAAGAATATTTTAGAATATTTATGAATAATATTGAAATAGTTTATAAATAATATATAGTGAATAGTTTATAAATAGTAATAAAACAATTTAAAAATATAATTATGTTACCAAACAAATTCTAAATTTGCAAGTAAGATCTCTTTCCTGAATTTATGCATGTCTAACTCATGTTTTGGTTGATAAAAAAGATATTATTGTCTTATCATAATAACCATCAATTAATAGCACAAAACGATAAAATATATATTACAACTCAAGAAAAATACATAAAATCGAGATCTCCTCTATCAGTATTAAAAATCCAACTTCTCTGATGATCAATTATATATATTATATATATATTTATAGAAAGAATTATGAGAACAATCTCCAATTCCATGCCGCATATAATAGAACCAAGTCACTTCACGATTGGATCTGCAAGTTTCACACAGAATATCGTCGTATTCATCCACTTATAACTCGTCAATGGATAACCATCCGTTCCTCTTGATCTGCAGTTTGCATGGTTCTTTACGTGAACATGACGACACTTGCTGTTTCCCAAAACTGTTGTTCTTAAACCACCGCATAGATCGCCACAACATCGTCCTCACATTGTCTCGACACTCCTTCATTCTCGAACGTCCCGATTTAGCTTTCAGAGAAGATAAAATCTTTATGCCTTGCTGCTGTTTTGATTCACGATCTCCCGAGCACAGTAGGATAATCCCATAGACATACGTTGCTTCGACGTGTTCTTTCTCTGCAGCTTTTTTCAAGTACTCGAACCCTACCCCTGTCATTCTGTAACTGAAGTAAGAAATCATTCCTTGTCTGTATAGGGACTCGGGATTGCCGCAGTCTTTGCAGCGTTTCAAGAATGACGATGCTTCGCCGCTTACATTCCATGGAATGATTGAGAATTTCTCTATCGATACGTGTTGGAATATAGAATCCTCCTCTGCCAACTCAAACTCTTTACAGCTTATTTTGGCATTCAACAGATCGGTCAAAGAAGCAGAGGCGACCCGTACTAGGATTTCCATCAGCATGTCTCGGGGAAGAGATACAAGTCGTCGTGATCTCTTGCATTTCATTGTCTTCTTCGCCTTCAAAGTACCCATTATTGCTGCCGCTGGTGGCTTTTTTCTGCCGATCCCAGAGAGAGAGAGAGAGAGGGAGATTTATGAGATCATGATCATGATGAGGGAAACAGAAAGAAGAGCTTGGATCGGACTCATATGGAGGAATTTAATTAGGCCATATATATAAAATATATATGTACGATAGCTAGCTTGGCTCGGTAATTTAGATAATTAAGTACGACTCGAATACGGATTTGTATCCGAGTCAAGAAACCAAAAGCCAAGTCATGCAAGGATTCGGAAAATCAAGGAAAAAGGTCATTAATTTCCGGTAGTACTGATGAAATCCGCGTTTGATCAATTAATTACGCGCGATCAGTACGGCCTTTGTTTCAGATTATTATAAAGATGAGAAATGTCACATCACATATATATGATTTGTCATTCTTATTACTTTATTTAAATATATATATTTATACATCAATCTCTATATTTAAATATAATGATAAAAATGATAAATCATATATTAGTGTGTGGTGTAAAAAATAATAAGTAAAAATTTATAAGAATATCAGACTACCTCCAGAAAAAAAAAAAAGAAAAAAAAAAAGAAAAGAAGTTGACCAATGGTTGAATATTTTGGAGTTAATTAATTGTTTAAAGGCTTTATATTTTTATATTTTTCCTGCCATTTAATTAAAAGAGTTGGCCAGCACCGATTATTGAGAATTGAAAAGCTTATAATATATTGAGAATATAAATAACCTAGTATTTTGTTTTTTTTTTTTTTAACAAAAAAAAATCCTCAAGAGTCGAGACACCCAGGTAGGCGCACGTGTTATCTAAAAAGTAAAAGCTGGGGAAAGAAGGAACGACAGTGCTAAAGAAACGTGTCTATATCATTGTTCAAAAAGGAAAATTCGGAGTGACTGGACAAATCGGTTGTACGTATCGGTAATCATTGAAAAACAATATCGTTGTAACGGGATTGGCAAATGTCCCAAGGCCGGGTAGGTCCCATTGATCCTGTGCAAGAATATCCCGATCGAGCACGTACGGTTTGGCTAAACTTTGTTCATTAAAAAAGGGCACCCGTAAAATTAGGATGGGAGCAGCCGAGCTGGAGTTAGGGCTGCTACCCTTAAAGTGGCACCATGCGGGAGCTGGGGAGAAAAAATCTCATCCGCTCTGCCATAAGTAGGGTTGTACATGGTCCGGTTCAATTCAGTGATAGATCGAAAGTTTTCGATCCATCAATTGGATCGAATTGGACTGGACCGAACATCCAAAAGAACCGGACCGGATTTATAGTTTTCGGTCCGACTTCTTTTTTTTTTTTTTTAAATCAATTAATAAAAAAAATTATTTACAATACTAAATTAAACTAAGTGACTTATTAATGTGGACTATGTAACAAACTCAATAAAAAAATATTTTATATGGTCAATGATAATAAATTAGATAAAAATTACATTATTGATGATGTTAATTATTATTTTATTACTAACTTAAAATATGTTAATACATAATGAGCCATGTACAACTTTTAACATTTTGTATATGAAGCAATAAGTATGAATAATTTAATTATCCATACATATTATATCCATAATTAAGAAAGATACATACTTAACATACTATTATAAATAAGAATAAAATATTTAATTATACATACTATTATAAATTTATAAATTATACATATATTATAATTTATACTATAACGCTAAATACTTAATAATATTAGTAATACATTAAAGAATATATTAATACATTGATACTAAATATATATAGTGATAGACTTATAGTGATTAGTTATTATGAATCATGATTAGTATAAATTATAATTATATAGTAGTATTAGTATAAAGTATTAGACTATTAGTAATATAGTGTAGCTATATATTAGTAATATTAGTATAAGTATAACTATAGTATAATTTATGATTCTAATACTATAATGACAATTATAGTATAACTATATAATAGTATTAGTATAAAGTATTAGACTATTAGTAATATAGTATAGGCTATAGGCTATAGCTATATATTAGTAATATAACAACTAATATAACTATTAGTATAACTATATAATAGTATTAGTATAAAGTATTAGACTATTAGTAATATGGTATAGGCTATAGCTATATATTAGTAATATTAGTATAAGTATAATTGTGTAAGTATAACTATAAGCTATAGTTCATAGTTATAACTATACTAAATCATTATAACTTATACTAATATATAATATAGTTATAATAAATCACTATAATATGTTATAACTAAATGAATATAACTATTAGTATAACTATATAATAATATTAGTATAAAGTATTAGACTATTAGTAATATAGTATAGGCTATAGCTATATATTAGTAATATTAGTCTAAGTATAATTGTATAAGTATAACTATAATCTATAGTTAATAGTTATAACTATACTCAATCATTATAACTTATACTAATATATAATATAGTTATAATAAATTACTATAATATAGTATAACTAACTAATATAACTATTAGTATAACTATATAATAGTATTAGTATAAAGTATTAGACTATTAGTAATATAGTATAGGCTATAGGCTATAGCTATATATTAGTAATATTAGTAATTTAGTATAAGTATAATTGTATAAGTATAACTATAGTCTATAGTCTATACTTATAACTATACTAAATCATTATAACTTATACTAATATATAATATAGTTATAATTTCTTATAAATTTATAACTTATAATAAATCACTATAATATAGTATAACTAAATTAATATAACAACTAATATAACCATTAATATAACTATATAAATATATAATAGTATTAATAGTCTATACTTAATTATAATATAGTATAATTATATATAAAAAATATAAAATATATATATTCGATCCGGTCCGATCCGGTCTGATCCGAAAAACATCCAGACCGTGGACCGAACCGAATTCATTTTATTTAAAAAAAAAATTGGATCAGACCGGTCCGGTCCGGTCCGGTTTTCTCAGTCCGGACCAACCGATGCTCACCCCTAGCCATAAGTCAATATATTGAATCTAAAAAAAAAAATTTGATCTAAATTTTTTTTTTTACTCAAATTATAATATAATTAAGATTTATAAATATAAAAAGAATTTCAACTCATTAGAGTTAAATTTTGGATTGTCTTGGCTTTCTAAGTTCTAAGTCTCACATTACTTAAGTATGATTATTGTATTGCATTGACCTCTTATATAAATATTGGTATAAAAGACTAAGACAATCCAATAACTTGAATACAATTTCAAGTTTTTAATAAATTATATATATATCTATATATAATATATTTATTTTTATATATAAATACTTTTTTATATATGTGGAGCGGAGCGGGGGGCTGGACCCCGCTGGGGTCATCCCGTCCCTCGCCCTCCCTAGGTCTTCTCCATGCAGGGCGGGGTGGACAAGGTGTGGTAGTGGGGTACGGGCCCCGCTGCCCACCCTTAGCAAAAGTCACCCTTCATGTATTTATTTTTATTTTTATTTTATTTTATTTCAGGTCTCAATTAAGAGAAAAAAATTGGCATATAAACTAAGACCTAATTTGGTTACACATATCAAACTATCTCATTTTATCTCATATAATTATTACAATTTTTTATAAATCTTTAAAAAAAATATAATAAATAATTTAATTTTTTCAAATCTCAAACTAAAAATTATATTAAAAAATTATATTCTAATAATATTTTATTCAACTTTTAATTTTTATCTTATCTCATTTGTATAATCAAAGGAAACCATTACAACTTTTATAATATATATTAATCATTTAATTCTCTCTGAGAATTTGGAGATTTTTTTTTTATTTTTTGACTTGATCCGAGAATTTGGAGATTGGGCATCATAAAGGGAATTGGTCATTATGAGTCAAGATTGGTCGTGCATCCATGCATGGTTAATTTCATGTTTTATATATGTAATTATTAATTAATTAAATGATGGCTACAAACAAAATTAATGTTGGCCAGGGAAGAGAGAGAAAGAGAATCTAGGAAATCGGATAGAATATTTTGTCATGCATTAATGATTAGATGAGCTTTGATTGGCAAATCTTGTCCCTAACTGCAATCCAACGGCGTTGTCTTCTTTTGCAAGGTTAATTTTTGTCGACTCGCGCCCCCAGCCAGCTGCTGCAAATTACAAAATAATTATCCTAATTTGTTTTTACAGATAAGATAAGATAAGATCAGATGAGATGAATTGATATAAATATTAAAAATTAAATAAAATATTATTAAAATAAATATTTTTTAAATTATTTTCATTTTGATAGTTAAAAGAGTTGAATTGATTATTTTATTTTGTATGAAAATTTAAAAAATTTATAATGATTAGATCAGATAAGATGAGTTGATAAGAGTGATAAAAACAAACGAGGTTAGATACATACAAGTAGAGTGTCAAATAGATAAATTTTGTATAAGTTTTTTTTGTAAAAAAGTGGTCCTATTAATAAAAAATAATTGTTTACATTTTTTTAAATGTGAGATCTACTCTTTTACAAAAATTTGCATGAGATTATCTATTTGTAACTTGAACAAATCATTTCTCTATATGTAAAAATTGCATCCAATCCAGAATATTATTATAAAAAATAATTAAATTTTTATCTCCTTTTCCAAAATTCAATTTCTAAAATTTCTAAAATATTTTCAAGATTTTCCATAATTAAACACGGCCTACTATCTTCAATTTTTGGCATTGGAACTGTTCTCTCTCTCTCTCTCTTTAATTTGCATGGAGAGGAAAATTATCATAATATTATAATATATATATTTTTTGTTCAAATAATACTGTTCATGTCCAGATTTATTAACTGAGATATTCTATAATGGAAAGAATCAAAACTAGCTAAGTACTGTATGGTTCTCTTAATTAAAAATAAAAATAAAGATAATTAATTAATACTAAATATAAAGAATTCGTTGAAACCCACACTACAAGAAAAAAGGCCTTTATCAGCGCTTAAAATCGTCGAAAATACTACTGAATCTCGCTGGTATTAATCTCATTCGGCGATTTTAAAATCGCCGGCTTTTCGACGATTTTAAAATGACGATTCTGAGAATTTTTGGCTATAATAATTATCGTCGCAATATATCCTTTTTCCGGCGATTTTTACTCGCCGCAAAAGGCCAATATAAACGTCGAAAAAAGTGCTCCAAATTAACAGAAAGTCGCCGAGAATTCCAAACGCAACGAAATTAAATCGCCGCAATAAATATATTAATCGCCGCTACAAGTCGATTATATGCTCAGCGATTTCTTATAATCGTCCCTATAATCTTTTTCATACGAATAATTATCGCCGCAAATATTCATAATTTTCTCAGCGCTTTTTAATAATCGTCGGTTCAGAGTTTTTGTCACGAATAATAATCGCCGGAAA